>JANIJG010011587.1:32202-44624 GCA_024611175.1 Megaceryle torquata | reverse complement strand
TGTCAGGAGCTGTCAGAGCCAGAAGGGCTCCCCTGAGCCTCCTCCTCTCCAGGCTCAACAAGCCCAGGGCCCTCAGCTGCTCCTTACCACCCTTGTGCTCCAGCCCCTTCCCCAGCTCTGTTGCTCTTCTTTGGACATGCTCCAGCCCCTCAATGTCCTTCTGGGAGTGAGGGCCCTATGACTCTTAAGGAAGGGTCTTTCCAGCCCCTCACATCTGCCTGGCACAGGAACGCTGGCCAGCTCTGCATGCAGGAGCCAGTGGTGGTCTCGTCTCGCTGCCCATCTCATTCAGCTCTGAGTGGCACGAGGGAGGAAGAGCATCGCCCAACCTATGCAGACTCCCTTGTTCCTAGCAAAATTCCCTCTGGCAGAGGAGGGAGGTGTGAGGTTTCTGAGCCAAGCTGGGGATGACACTGTGATTTTTCCTCCCTCCTGCTGCCTGGTTATCCAGGTTCTGCAGGGATTCAAACAGGACTGTGAATTAGGATCTGCGTAAGTTAGATTAACAGAGACAGTCTGCCTGCAGCAGAAGGTGGAGACATTGCCTTGGCTAGCTCCTCAGGGGTCAAGCAGTCTTGGTCGTGCAGAGTTCTCCGAGGCTCCCGAGCTCTGAAATAGCCGAAGGAGATTTTGTTTCCATCAGTTATGCAGGGCAATGTTAATCTTCTCATCAGTTACGCAGCCCTCAGACCTCCTTCCCCATCCCTCAAAGCCTCATCGTGGTCCTCCTGCTTCAGAAGTGCCACTGCCTGGATGGGTGCCAGATGTCTTGGAAGAAGTAGGGGGTAAAGCACAATAAATTACACCGGTATTATTCTTAGCCATTGAAGGAAATGAGTGATTAAGTGTACATGGGACTCACAAGTGTCCGACATATTATCAGTGCTGGTATTTAAACTATGTACAGTATATCAGAGAGAAGTATTTCCTTCTATCTCTCTCTGCCTTTCTTCTTGACTTTGATACAGAGATAAGGCCTGGGCTACAATGAATCACTGTTGGGGGAGATAGGAAGATTGATTAGGCCTGGTACTGAGTGAATAGGTCAGATGCTTGCAGTCTGAAGCTAAACTTCAGATTTGATAGCTCTCAGGAGATGCTTTTATCTTCCCACCCCCCAAATAGCTTGTATATCTGCAAAAAGATAAACGTGTTCAACTCCTTAAGAAAAATGTAGTTGCAAAATCAAGGCAGACAAAATATAACAGTGACTGTGCTGACGGTTTAGCTACAAATCTTCATAGCTTTTGTAATTACATTTAGTCTACTTTTGAATGTCAGCAAAGTTACCAAGGTGATGAGCATCCTCCACAGATCTCCTTTTACTTGTGGAATAAAATATTTCCTCTGTATTGCTGTTTAATTCAAACATTAAACAGAGACAGCAATGTGCCTAAATAATTCAAAGATGTCTGCAGTTGTATTTTAAAGGTTGTTTCTTAAGGGGCTGTTCACTCTCAAAAGCACGGGGGTTGAACTGTCACAAGCTGCTCTGAAAATGCTGAGGGGACAGCCAGGAGGGCACGAGAGCCTTCTGCTCTGGAGCTCTTTATCCTCTGAGGGTCCCGTCTTGCAGGAGTTCACCCTGACACACAGAGTTAGACCCTTGGTAGGCTGCACATCCACATCATCATGACACAGAACTGGATTTCCGTGCCCCTTTCCAGCGAAGCACTGGTCATTGGCAGGGAGTGGTAGGAATGAGAAATTGGTAGCTTGTCATGGGCTTTGGCAAAAAGCATTCGGTTGGGTCTTTCCTTCCTGGACTTCCTGGACTCTCTCAGCTTATTTGAGCTCTGTCATCTGTGGAGTCCTTATGGGAAGTGCTGCATCTACCATGGCAACACGGTGTCTTTGTTGGCACAGGATGATTAGTTTTGTAACAAGACAGTTATCCAGGTTTCAGTATGTCCCTGTGCAGGAGCGTTTCACTGGCACCTACTCTGGAAATATTGTCTTAGTTGTCTTGCAGGGGCAGAAGTTTTACTGGGGAGGGTCAGAGGTTGCTCAAGATGCAGCCTGTGGTGCCAACATGTCTTGCAGGTATAGTTGTCCCTGATGCCACTGCTTTGAGTGGATCTTGGAGTACACTCCTTCTGAAACACTGAAAGTACTGTCAGCATTGACAAGATCCTTTGCTTGGATTTTTAAATGGGTAATTCTTAGCAATTGAATGGCAGCACCTCTCCTCAGCAAACCGTATTTGTGCGAGGCCACGAGCTGAATTCAGGAACCACCTTGCTGTCATACCTATCCAGGGGAAAGTTTGATGATGAGGATACAAGAAAATCTATTGGGAGGTAGCAAATAGTCTGCAAGCTAACAAGGTTTGGATTCCACAGCTTTAAATGTATGTACTGAGCGATGGGAAATGTCTTCTGTGGAGCAACAGGGCTGGTAAACTCATTTTCCTCATTACCAGTGAGAATAATGAGGAATAATGAGAATAATTTACTGCTGTGCTGCTTATTATGATATTGCAGAGTACAAGGGAGAGTCCTCTGCTATCACTAAAATGTAGCAGGTGATGTCAGAACATTTCTCTGTAAATGGAGCCGAGTTTCCGTGGGCAGCCGGCGATAATTACAGTACAGTTTTGTTAACTCTGAAGGCTACTGTGGTAACGCAGAGTTCCCTTTGCAATACCTGCTTTGGCAGTTCTGGGAATGCCTTCGTAGCTTGCTTTGGCAGACTTTGGGCCTTTGTGGTTTTGTTTGCTTTCTGTCTCACGTGTCTGTTTATTTCTCCGAGATGCGTAGTTGTTTATCTTGATCATCAAGGAGTATCAAATCTGTTGACATATAAATAAAGGAAGCTGTTATTTGTAGAGCTTTTGTGGTCGGTGATCTACAAATTATTATGAAGTTCCTATCTTTGCTGTTGTGTTGCAGTGCCGCGTTCCTCGCCACTTTTGTAAACTAGGTTTATGTGATTTTAATGTGTTGTATGTATAGAAACAAATAAAAGTAGTAATGAATAGTAATCAAATGATGCAAATAACAAAAAACCCCCTTAATCTAAGCATTTAACCCAATACTATTGGAGCTGTCCTCACCAGAGAAGTGTGATCTGTGGCCGTGGTGCCTGTGAATATGTCTGTCCTGCTGTGCAGTGGTCGTTGGTTGAGTGGCAGTGGTTGGGTGGTTTCCTCTGACTCCTGAACCCCAATTAGCCAGGACCCTTCTGGCGTGGTGGTTGCGGTATCTGAGAGCCTCTGACTCTGGCTTCTGCGGGGAAGGTGTTCCGAAGAGGGGGAGATTCTGTCAGAATTTACCAGTAGTTGCTTTTTGGTGTCCTACAGCAGTCTTTGAAAATGTGGAAATGGATGAGAAACACCTCGAGCTGCGGCTGAGACGGGGCATTACTTTTAGCTGTTTGAGAGTAAGAACCGAGCTGCTGATGCCAAGTTTTGTAACCAGCTTCTCTGTTTTTTCCCTTTCATCCGTTGTCTTTACCTCAGGGAGATGACTCATGTAGGTAAATGGTAGTGATGTGAATCAGGTTTGCAGGACCAGGTCCGCAGCCCTCCTGTTTGCGTTGCTGTTAGATTGCACTTGCGTTTCATGGAGCGGCATTAAGGATGTTGTTGCAACATGTTAAATTACTTTCAATGTAATCAACCTTCACATCATGCTTTGGGTTGATCATTGCCATATTTGTAAAAGTAAGGCTGAAGACATTTTCTTGGCATGTTCCAAACTCCATTATCCAACCCGTAATGCAATCCCACACTGGGAGGGCTTCAGTACTCTGAGCATGGGAGCCTCAGCCTGGAGATGCTGGCGTGCAGGAGACTGGAGTCGGCGACGATGTAAAGACTTTTAAAACAATCTCATGCAGTAATTTTACTCTGTTGAACTAGCTTTTGACAGTTTTGCTTCTAAGATCCTTCAGGTTACATTCTAATTATTTCAAATGACGCAACGGAGATAACGCTAAGTGGCTGTAGTTTACTTTTGCTGTTAAGCTCTGCATTTAACGAGGGCTCGTAGGTGTACATCTGTTTGCCTTGCCACTCAGCATAGCCAAAAATGCACAGTCTTGATAAAGACAGGGTGGCTGAGGTGGCTGTTAACTCGAGAGGTTTCCCTGTTTGCTTTTTATACACCCCGAGCAGATTCTGCAAAGGGGAGAGCTCCAGCTGGCTTGTGAAGTTCAAGTTGTAAAAGAAAGGCTCTGGAGTGAATACACAAGATTACTGTACTTACCCTGCAAGCCTCCAATCTCATTTCTCAACTGGGACTTTGAAACACAGTATTAAAATCGAAAGAGATTTCTAGGTGAATTTCCAGTTTTCTTCCTTTTTTTTTTTTTTTTTTTTTTTGAGACAAATATTTCAAATATTCCACTAAGCTGAAGAGAAACTTTTCAAATCTCTACACGATTGAGTCCCACCAATAGGTATTTATAAAATTTCACATAGATTTAAACAATGAACCCAGTCATTCTGCCAGCAGCTTCTGAAATGCCATTGTTCCCAGCCGTGGCATTATTTTGTAGGTCGCTATCATGTTTCAAAGTTATTAAATGTTACTCAGCCTTCCTCTTACCTCCCCCCTTGAAATTCTCTCGGCAAGCCTGTGCCACTCCGCAGCCCCACTTGATTAGACTCTGTTGAGAAACGTGGAGGTGAATGATCTTATTGTGCTCGTGTCCACGGCGATGCGGCGTTTGAGGAGCGAAGGCTTCCATTGCCCCAGCGGGGTGTCGGTAACTCTCTGAATTCCCAGGCTATAACGACACGAGTTCAGCGTGTCCTTTTGTCTTGCTTCTCCACAGAACATTGTGAGGGAGTCTCTTCTCTGCCAGGGTGAGAGAGTAGTGCTGTAGGAGAATTTATTCTGGCAGCTTGAACTTCAGCCACTTAGGTACAAGAGTTTTGGACTCCAACCTGTTTTGATTTTTGTTTTGGTTTGGTTTTTTCCTCCTGAAACAAATAGCAAAGGATCAGGGTGTTAAAATGAAGCCTTTCAGTAAGGCTTCAGACCTTGATCTGGGAGTTGGTGATGGGCACAGGGGTCTGTCACACAGCAGGGCACAGAAATTCCTAAAGTAAATTACGGAGGTGGGAAGGAAAAGGAGTGTTTATCATAGGCATTCTAATGCCTTTAGAAATGCCCAGAAGTGATACATGCAAACTACATCTAAAGTATCCTGAAACAGGCTGCAGAAAACATCTTTTCCTCTTTGCTCTTAAAATCCCTTAAGAGACTAATTTGTCTGGAAGCCCTGAGAAACTCGTTTGAATGGTGAAAGTAAAAAAAAAAAAAAAAAAAAAAAAAAGGAAAATCAGCACCTCTCACTCAGCCTCAAGTCCATGCAGTTTGTCTAAACAGCCAGGGCTCAGAGAGGGAAGGAACTTATTATCTGAGAGTACGTTTGTGATTTTTACAATTCAGCCTTTGCTAACAGTTACCACACAGCATCGTTTTCAGATGCCACGTTCTCTCCTCCCCAGTTTAGAATGGCAAATAACTCTGCGGGAAGCGCCGACTCCCTTGAAGTGGGCGGTATTGGATAGTGAAGGGCAAAACCAAGCAGAAGAGTGGAACTGTTTCAACGTAGTCCAAGGGAATGATGAAACTGAGAAATGGAAAATACAGAGCTCACGTCAGGAATGAAGTCCTCAGTGCAGAATTTTTTAGCCTGGAGGATTAACTGTGAAAGTAAGTGGTAGGAGCTCTGTTGCTTGGGTCAGCTGCAGTAACACGAAATAAGCTTTCCAGAGAGTGCAATAGGGAGTAATAGTGGATAGGTAAGAGACAAGAGGAGATGAAAATGTTAATGGGATTTCCCAACATAGTTAAACACTCACATTGGTCTGTGGAAGTCTCAAGGTGATTTAGCTTTGTGCATGTTACCAGGTTAACTTGGCAATTATTGATTAAATGTAATAAAAAGTATTCTTCTGGCCAGGCCTGACCGTGTCGCGGTTTGGGGGCTTTTTAGAAGCTGCTAAATGAGATGCTGACATCCTGTGTCTAGTATCTGCAGATAGGCTGATCTGAAAGCCTTGGAGACCCTGAGGGGCTGACCTACATTACTGGTACTGTCAGTACAGCAAACCCATCCATCTTTCAAGATTTTTGACAATTTAAAGGGCAGTCGGCCTAGCCCAAATAGTTAAATCTCTCTGCCTGTCTCTCTCTTTCTCTCCTTCCCCCCTCCCCCAAGATTCAAAGAGAAGGAAGAGCGCCAAGGAAAGATTTATTAGAGCACAGTGTGCCCATTTCTTTTTAAAAGTTAAATAAAAAAGTGTTTGATTTAGTTAAAATATGTTTTTGTGAAAATGGAAAGGGATTTAACCTCTTACTTTCCAACAGCAAAGAGGGAAGAATCTACACAATGCCTGTGCCAGTGGTAGCTGATATGTTGTTCTTTGGTTAAAAAACACACATTGTCATCTGAAGGTAGAGTGGCTTCAGCTTGAGAATCACCATTCAAAAGCAGATGAGCTCTTTAGCCAGCAAAAAACAATCATCAAAGATGCTGGGAGTCTGTGGAGTATCCTAAACCCATGGGGTGTGTGGAGGCCAGAGAGCCTCCTGAGCTGCAGATCAAAGGCTGATTGAATCCTTTCTCCATGCTCCTTTGGGAAATCAGAATTCAGCGCCTACACCGTAACTCCTCCAAAAGCAACGGTAGGAAAGCGTGACACGTGCTCTGGTCCTCCCCCTTTTTGGTAGAACAGCACATCCATTGTAGGGAATTGAAAGAAGCATCCATCACTAAGTCTGCATCCAGTTGTTCTTCTGTTTGCTTTGATCAAAGCATTTGATCATTATATATCTGCATCTTTATCATTTCCATGCAAAGGTGACAGTCAGAGGCACATTTTCCATTATTCCTCTCTTTACTGGTAGACAGGACAAGCCTATGAGCGCCTATTGCATGTCAAAAAACTCTAAATAGCTGAACAGAAATGTTGTCACGTGAAGGTTTGTGGCTTGCTCCTGATCTGCACTGAAACCGGCTGACAGACAACCTCAGAATTGATGTGGCCTGGAAGAAGAGGCAGCCTCTGTGAGAAGCCAAACCACCCAGCCCCTGCTGCGTTCCGCTCCCTGGGAAGCAGCCCCACACCACAGCAGGTATGAGAGATAAGGACACCGCTGCTATCTGGCCTCCTTCAGAGGCAGCATCCCCGAGCTCTTGCTGGGTTTCAGCTGGAGCCGTGCACTCGGTGGGAATCGCCAGAGCACATTGCTCTTCCCTGGCAGTTTCTGGCCACATTTAACTATTCCCTGCCCCCAGGAGCTGTGCAGCATGACCAGTGTGAAATAGAACTGAGTATGAGCGCTTGAACTAGGGGAACCTGGTTTCTGGGGGATTTATGCCTTATGGCATTGACTGCAAGCTCAAATGGAAAGACCTTTCCACATCTGGAGCTTTTCTACGGTGCTCTTTGCCGCGTAGACTCGGTGGTTGTAAGGGCTGAGCTCACGGGCCTGTCTCTCCTCCGTCAGGGCACAGAGGAGTTCTTTCCTCTCTCCATACATTTATATTAATGCACAGGAATTTAATTATAAAGTCCTTATGCTCCTAAGGCAGTATACACCTGACTAAGAGCCAGCCCCAAAGGGGTTAAATAGGAATCGTGTGCTCCAGTATAGTAAAAATAAATTCTTTAGCCTGTCACTTTGCCTTGCTCCATTTTCTCTGTGTTCTTTCAGCTGCCTCTTCTTCCTCTGCCGTATCAAATGCAAGCTGCTTCCCTTCACTTTCAAAGTCCATCCCAGCCTGTTCTGTTCTCTATCACATTTCCTCGGGCTGAGGAGGGGAACGTCTGCCTTTTGCTGGCTCAGCCTTCATCATCTACTCATTAAATTTTCAAACAAATGACTTTGTGTTTTCTCGTACCTCTCCCCTGATGCGTGGAAGGAGCTCCCCATCAGTGTCTGCAAAACGATTTCATTATACTGCTGCAGAAATCCTTCCTTAAAGCTTTGCTGAGATGCTGACAAAAAAAGCCTTGTTATCAGTGGGGCTGCGACGGCGCTGAGCCTGCGGCCGGTCACACTGACCCTACTGTTTCCTCGAGTCTCCGGGTCACAGGCACTTTCTAATTCTTGCTGGCAGAGAATGCAATGCAAAATTCAAGCTGCTTATCCCCATCCCCAGATGGGCAAGGCTTGGGAGGCCAGAGCAGTGGTGCTGGAGATAGATTGTGATGCCCTGAGATATTCGTGGTGGGCAGGGAGGAGAACAGGAAAGCGGCCACCTCGTTTAGACGTATGTTAGGATGCTCCTTGAGGACCCGGTAGTCTGAATAAATGGGGAGTTTAAATCAAATTCTAAGGGAGCATTCAGCGTGTGGGACAATTCATGGGGAAATAATGCTGTATGGATCCGATCCTGAAGTCGTGGTGTGAAGACTAACCATTCATTTTCAAAACGATATAAAAATCTATTTTACAATGTTTTAAGAAATGCTCAGGCCAGCTCGTTCGGGCAGGTGGTATGAACAGCTTGCAAGACAAGGGCCATTCCCTACGGGCTTCTCAAACCCCAACCCAAACCGTCCCTGGATGCGAAAGGGATGAATTGTTACCAGTCGCTGTGTCGTCGTCTTCTCCTTGACTTGACTCCCTCTCTGCAGTGGAGCTGCCTGAACTCTAGCACGTTGGAGCAGTCGGAATGAAGCAGCTGCAGGATAGTTTTCACAATCCAGGAAACAAGTTCAAATCGTCTAGATATTTATCAGTCAATGTCAGGGTAAATTTATTTGCAAGTTTAACTTAAATTATGATAGATCCGTTCTATTCCTGTTGTTTCTCTTCCTGTACCGTGTGCTTTTTCTTTCCTGAAGGTATTAAATAGCTACATAAATCCTGGTAATCCTTCATTCATGGGATTTAAGGAAAAAATCCAGGAAGAAAGTTGTCAGGAGAATGCACAGTTTTGCAGATATTGCCAGAGTACGTGCTGCCAAAAAGCTAATTGGGTTTGAGTGTTAGAATAGCTTCTGCCACAGCGTGGGATTCGCTAAATATGGTGGTTTCTCCCAACAATCTTTGCTAAAACATTTGACCGCTCGATTCGGGTCTCACAGCAAAGTTTATCAGACAGAAAAATAAGTGTCCCCCTTAGTCGAAGAGAACTTTGTTCCTTTAGGAATTCTTTTCTGTCAGTTATTGTACCGCTGTTGCAGACAGCCTGAAAATCTCTTTTAGGATGGGAAGGAAGGGCCTTGCTGATTTTAGTGATCCTTGAGTTTTTAAAAACTTTAGGAAAAAAGTTTTGTATGTTGTGCTTGGGTTAATGCTGAGACTCTTCTTGGGCTGTGTAATTACCGAAGGCTGGGAAGAACCCAGAATAATGAGCAGATATTATGACAGTGGAATCCTCAGAATGCCTCGCATCAATATGGCCATTAAAGAGACAAATCTGAACCGCAGAATGGTAAAATGGTGTGGGTTGGCAGGGACCTTACTTAAAGATCGTCTAATTCCACCCATCTGCCATGGGCAGGGACACTTCCCACTAGAGCAGGGTGCTCAGAGCCCTGTCCAGCCTGGTCTGGGACACTTCCAGGGCTGGAGCATCCACAGCCTCTCTGGGCAATCTGTAATTACTGACATCCCATCATCTACTTAGTGAGCTCTGTTCCTGGTACTGCCATGAGTAGAAGATATGCCTGCTCTGCCTATGGCACTCTAATGTTGCAGCTTGATCCACAACACGAGAGTTTTAGTTTCATCTTAGTTCTTTATTGTGTTGCCTTTATAATTCCTTCCTAGATTTGTATCCCAAAGATCGGTGCAGTTAAAATGAAGAGTCCTTTATCTCTGTAATTATGCTTCAGGAGTGTAGGAAGCCAGACTGGTCTCTGGTGTTTACTTTTATTCAAAGAAGCTGCAGATTGTACTTTAAACCTGATGTCTAAAGTTGAAACTAAGATGTCCTTTTCCCTCTCTGGTACAGCCTCAGTTAAAATAAATGCTATAAATAAAGTTCATAGCTCTACGCAATAAAAAGCGTGACAAGAATTCTTTTCATCTCTCCCCTCTGCTACTCTCATTTCTCAAGGATGAGATTTTGTTACTTTGTATGCAGAGGTTTCTTCCCCTATAAACCTTCCTTTTCCTAGAACGCCTGTTGCATGTAATTCTTCAGAGCTCACATATGAAATGCGAAGGAAACTCTGAATGTAAGCCCAGAAAACAGCTTAATCGAGTAGCTCTGAGCTGTGTAGTGGAGACAGCCCGGCCAGAGCGATCCCAATTCAAAGCCAGTCAAAGTCCATGGAAAAGCTCCTCTGCCTTCAGTGGCTTTTGGATCTTGGCCCACGGTTCTGGCTTCCCACCTTGTCTCCAGCTGCTAAAGTGCATTAAAAGAGGCTAAAAATACATCAGATAGTTTTCTAACATTATTTTTTTCCATGTAAGCAACTGCCTTAGTTGCCATTTTGTCCTGTGGGTGGTCCATGACCCTATCTGTTGATACCACAGTTAATGTGGTAAGGAAGCTAGGGGACTGTGGAGTGGATACTTTTCCAGTAAGCAAGTGTAATTTAGAGATGGAGGAACTGTAGAAGAAAAAGAATAGTGAGTCTCAGCAGCTGTTACTGGTCTCGTCGTGCTAATGAGGATGTCTAAAGCAAGGGTGTAGAAAGGAAAGAAAGAAAGAAAAAAGGTTTATATTCCAAAAAGGTAGTTTTCCATTTTAAGGAGAGAATGCACCTTCGGTGTGCAGGGTCTGATGCATTGAGCGTGTTGTGAAAGGCTGTGGGGGTGGGCATGTCTCTGAGCTCTTCTACCCAGTGCCCTTTTCTCCGGGTTGTTTCTCTTTTTGAGGGACAAAACAGGGCTAGAGACGTAAGGGCTTTATTTCTCCCTCCCCCCACAAAAGACGTTGAGAGAGGCACCAGCATGCAAAGTGTGAATTCCAGTGTATCCATTTCAGTCAGGAGAGAATCCCCCCATTTCAGTGGTAAGCCTTCAAATTCTCTTTATTTCTGAGGAAGGTAAGTGATGAACCTGTCTCTGCACTGCTGGAGGTCCCAGGGCTCGGGCAGTGTAGCCGGTAGCGCAGGTGGCCTTGGGGCAGGAGTTGCCTCTGCCATTTTATTGAGCGCTGTTCCATCCTTTCCCCTTCATGTGCTTTTCTTGTTCGGATCATGAATTCTTTTAAGCATGAATCAATCTTATTCCTTCTCGACGTGGTCTCTCGGACACACAATAAGTGGTGGTAGCAGCAGTAGTGATATTTTCTTGAGCATTGTCTCAGGAAATGCTTGACAAATGTCAGCTGTATCAGTTTCCAGCTCCCGGGATTTTGGAATCATTTTAGCAATGTATCAGAACAAAACCCAAGGATTTGGGATAACTCTGAGCTTTGGGAAAAGTTGGATTCTGCTCTGAACTTGAGCACCGTTGCTTTACTTTCTGGAATAAAAGCCTTGCCTTTGAGCATCTGTGAACTCTGCACAAGTTCAAAAACCAGAACCAGACCCACACTTTGTGGCTTTAGCCCATCTTTCATTCATTAATTTCTAAAGTACTTTACGGCCTTGGTTATCTGGCTGCTTCCTGATGCCTTTAACAGCTTCCTTGTAGCAAGTGAAGTTAATAAATTTACAATCACTATTCTTAGGGAAGTCTTAAGCAGAGTCACTTTCTGTAAAAAAAAAAAAAAAAAGAAAAAGGGAGGGAGGCTTCATTCTTTGATCTGTGTAACGTCTGGCAGTTGGTAGGGAAACAATACAAATAATAACGGTGACCGATGAAATGTATAGGAAGAAAATTTGGTAATTGGGCATGGAGGAAAATGTATGGCCTGGAAGGTGCTGGATCAATCGCTGGCACTCGCCGTTCGGCTTAGGAAGGAGTATTCCCGGTGGTATTCCCAGCTCAGGGCCCTCTGTGGCAGCACAACTTGTTAATCATCACACCATCAGACTGGCCAGAATGCAGCTATATAACTTGGGCTTTTGTGTTGCCGTGGATGCTATCTAAGCATTCCTGGAACAGTAATTTCCTTTTTGACCTCCATGGAAACAGTCATAAAACAATTCTTAAAATGTCAGGAGAAACGGCATCTAATGGTGGTGCTTCAGCCAAAGAAAACACTGCAGTTTTGAAGCATTCCCACCAAAACACTGAAATCTGAAAGCTGCTAATAGGCTGTGCATCAGTTCCTGAGCACTTTACCATGACATTTAATAAAATGTAATTCATAAACCAGCTTTACCCAAAGCACAGTATTCACCAAGGTACGCTAAAACTTTCCAGAAGAGATCGGACAAAGGGAAGAGGACACGGGTGACGGCTGAGCTGGAGCGTAGAAGGACCAACTGGTTTCTATCAGAGAATCACAGACTGGTTTGGGTGGGAAGGGACCTTTCAAGGCCATCTCATCCAACCCCCTGCAGGGAGCAGGGCCATCTGCAACCAGAGCAGGGTGCTCAGAGCCCCGGCCAA
>JANIJG010011587.1:16412-32102 GCA_024611175.1 Megaceryle torquata | reverse complement strand
CGGAGCAGAGTCAGCCCTGGCCTTGGTCTGGGTGGGAGGACAGGGAAGAGCTGGCACAGTAATCAGACTTGTAGAATGGGTTGGGTTGGAAGGGACTTTGAAGATTATGTAGTTCCAACCCCCTGCCATGGGCAGGGACACCTCCCACTAGAACAGGTTGCTCAGAGCCCTGTCCAACCTGATCTTGGACACTTCCAGGCAGGGGGAATCCACAAGCTCTCTGGGCAACCTGTCCCAGTGTCTCATCACCCTCACAGTGAAGATTTCCTTCCCAATATCTAATCTAAATCTCCTCTCTTTCAGTTTAAAACCATTTCCCCTCATCCCATCACTACACTGCCTGGTAGAGTCCCTCCCCATCTCTACTGTAGGTCACCTTTAAGGACCAGATGCCAGACACTGCCCTGTGCTGGGAGATGCTGAGCTTCCTCTGCTTCTGTTGCAGTTGGCATGTTGGGCTGTGAATGCATTTCCAGGTCTGGAGATGCTCGCTGGGTTTACCCTGTTGCAGAGGTAGTGACCCTGCGGTGAGCAGCCGGCTGCCCTTCCTCCGCTGTCCATCCACGTTGATGGACACCAAGAATCTGGTAGGGCAAACTTCAAAAGCTTCCGAGGAGGAGTTCATGCCAGCACACAAAGTTCAACTGCTTATGGGAGGCCTATCCAAGCATATCAAATGCTCCAGGGCTGGAATTCGGACTGGGAATCTTTCAGGATTAGAGTCTCTTTCGTCTGCTGGAGGACAGGAATTCCTGTTTCTAGCGAGGCTCGGATACCATCAGAACAGGCACCTTTGAAATGTTCTGAGATTTGAGTTTCCATCCCAAAGATTATTGCCTGAAATCAAGTTGTGCTGATAGACAGGGCAAAGAAAAGAGCACTTAACCGAATTTCTGCAGTGTTGGGTATGGCTGGGGCGTTTCGATGAAGCCTGAGTCAGCTCTTTATGAAAACTGGCTCAGGCATCCACGGCTCGTGAGTGGCTGTCATGAGGGTTCCTGCTTATACCCCAGGTTTCTTTAATTCGCGGCTGTTTCAGCTTGCCTTCATCTTTTCACCCTGGGATATTTTATTTTAATACACTTTTAATATACTCCAAGTGTGGAAAGCTTAAAAACCCCCCTCTACGTGGAACTCTTTCTACAATCTTTAAACTCCACTTTAAACCCTTCCAAATTTCTTTAAATATTTCTCCCTCCTTAAGCCCCTCCACGATTTGGAACATACCACAATTTATGCTTTTATTTTGCTAATATTTTTAATGGGAACTGAGCTAAACTGGTTCTCTGTAACTGATAACGGGTATCGTGTAACCGATGGGGGTGAAACTCGCACCCTTAAGACAATTTAAAAATGATATTTCTAATCCTCTTATCTCTTCTGCAAATCGTCGGTCTTGCTTGTAGATTTTCTGGAGAGAATGATTTAATTATGAATGAATTCTTTCCATTGGGAGTTGTTTATTTTTAAGAAAGATAAGTTATCTTGCTTTCCATGAGAGAAAGCAATTAAAAGAGTTCGGATTATAAATTTGAGAGTGGTGCAATTCGAAGAACTTCCCTGGCTGAGGTAGCAGAAATAGAACTGATGGAATCATGTCAGAAAATTGATGAGCCTGTGAATTTGAACATCAGCAGGAAGCAATAGGAAAGGGAAAAGGAACAGAAAATTGCAGGAATAGTAAAATAAATGAGTTTCTGAGTGGTCTACCCTAGTTTTGTCCTGCTCTGGCAGGGGGGTTGGACTTGATGATCTTCAGAGGTCCCTTCCAACCCAACCCATTCTACAAGTCTGATTACTGTGCCAGCTCTTCCCTGTCCTCCCACCCAGCACAAGGCCAGAGATGACTCTGCTCCTGGCACTGATACCGAATTAAATTAAACACGGAAACCCCGCTTCAAAGGAAACACAGAACCAAGACCTGGATCCGATCTGACGCAAGGCAACAACCGACGGCTTCTTGTTTTGTCCACTTTTATTGATACACCTTGAGGAAACTGAGCCTTCTCAAAGTGGTGATGTATTAATTACATGGTGAAGACCTTCCTTAGATATACATGGTTTCTTACTCAGAAAAAAAAAAAGAAAAAGCAGTTGCTGTTTTCAGTATTAGTGGAAAAGGAATTTAAATTGGAACTTTTTGGACAAAGTGTCTTAAATTCTTCTATAATAAATATAGATATTTTTAAATAACCCAGATTTATACCTATGAAAACCTTGGGAGGAAATGCATTCATCATTTGCATCACTGCAGTTACAAAGCGAGAAGGTCCGTGAATGCTCAAACTACTCTCCTGCATTCACACATGGGCGTCACAACATTCAGTGTGGGGGTAAACAGTAAATATTAGTGCTCTGTTTCAACGTGGGTGAGTTTAATGATACTCAGAATAAATTGTCCTTTGCCATCCTTTGTAAGTCATCGCTTGATGGCCTCAGTTTACCATGTGCTTTCACAGACTGATGCTGGGTTTTGCCTCTTCTCACTGATAACTCTTCCTTTAGAGCTCAGGGACTTGGGATCACCCAGTATCCTTGGTGTTTTGGACTGGCTTTTTCTGGTTCTAGTCCCTTTATGACATAGACCATGAACCCCTCATACAGTGGAGTATTTAAGCACATACTTAAGTCTTTTTAAAGTTACTCATGCACTGCAGTACTCTGCTGAACCAAGCCCTGCAACACGTTCAGGAAAGCTGGATTTGAGGCTTTTTTGTTAGCGTTTCACCGGGCACTTGGCACGTTAAGCGTGTGTCACGCGCGACTCCGAGGAATTAACATTCCTCTTAAGATTCCTTTAAAAGTTCAGCAATATGGGACTCGCTTCAAAGAACTGGCTTTCAGCCTTTGACCTCTCTGAGTATTTAGAAGGAGCTACAAGAATGGGTACGTTTAGGCTGTTCCGAGTTGCTTCTTCCAGAGTAAGATGTATTAGATTGATCTGAGTGGCCCAGAGAGCCTGCTTTTGGGGGGAGAGAGCATAAGGAGGGACTTTGGTAACTGATAAAAGGCCCCAGGCAGGTTCTTTGTGGTGAGTGTCTTCCTGCTGGAGGAGGGAGAGATCTTCTCACTTTCACAGTAGATCTTCATCTGTACTTCAAGGCATATGTAAGGTCAGGCTACAGCTGCTACTCTGCAAAACCACTCACAGTTCCAGAAGAGCTGACTCTAAATGACACTCTAGGAAGAAGGGCATTTTTCTGCGGCTCAAAGCGTTTTGAATGGCTATCGAACCCCTGCCTCAAGGCCATCAAGATGAGTTACGAGCTATGGGCGTGCAGGAGCGGGCACGCTCTGCAGCAGGGCTGAGCAGCTTTGACGCAGGAGGATTGTCCTTCATCCCAAAAATAAGAACCAGCTTCTACCAGCACTTCCAGTCTCACACGCTCTTCCCAAGGAGCGCTGCTGGAAGGGACAGGGACGTGATACGTGGTTGGACTCAAACGCTTGAAGAGCAGCGGGGTGAGATTTTGCAGTATTTGGCTAATCCTCTAGCGCAGAGGGAATCCAATATTTTGTTTCAGATGGCTGATTTTTTTTCTCTCTTTCCTATGCGAGTGAGTTGGTGCTTTCTTAAATATTGACATTAATCTCCTCAGCTGGAAGCAAACCAAGCTTCTGTATTTCTTATCCTCCCAAATCGTCTGTACTTCAGATCTGTTTACCAAACGGACTGTATTGCATTCCCATAAATCCTGTAATTCGAGTTTGCTGTGATATTAATTTATTAGCGCACATGCATTTTCAACATCAATTACCCTCTATCTCAACAGACATAATTCTCTCTTCAAAGGAGGTAGAAAGCTGTGCAGCTCTTGGGTTTCCACATCCCCTCCCCTCCCTCTGCCCCGCTGCAGAGCGGCCGAGCTCAGCCGGGCTGTGAGGCACCGGGAACCTTCATCCGTAGAGCAGCAAACAGAAGAATCAGTATCACCACTGCACTGTTAGTTGGGCTCTCCTCAATATTTTGCTGCTTAGTTATATGTTGGGTTTATACTAAAGGTACTTTGCCCTGAAACCAAACCCCCTGTGTTTGTGTTTGTAGGAAGGAGCTTGAAATTCTGATGGGAGAGCAGGCTTCTGGCTCGGGCAGCTTTCAAAATGTACTTAGAAATCAATTTTGAGATGTTAGGGGGAAGCAAGAACAGTCAGTTGTTGTATTTTTTTTAACTGAACATCTGGAATAAATTTCTACAGATGTACCCATCTTCATTTCTACCCAGAGCTTCCCACTACAGCAAACATTGCCCCTTAAGGGAAAACGATACCAAGTGGTTTATTTCTTAAAATGCAAAATGGCAAAAGACAACTGTTTGAAAAAGACCTTTGTGCCAGATCTACTGCCCGTGTCCTAATATTGCAGTCATTTGGGGCGGGGAGGGGAAGACAATGGAAAGGAAAAACTGCTTTAGAGTCAAGTGCCTTCATTTTCTTCCTTACGCTGGGCTGGAGTGTAAGTGGTGCCTTGTAAATGAAAAACAACTTCTCATCAGATGACCCATTTCAAACTGTTACAGTTTAAGAAACGCCTGTCAAGCCCTGGTGCTGATGCAGAGGGGAAAAAATGAGAAGCATGTTGGACTTCGATCCAGAGTTTGACACCATTTTACCTGCACCCACTACGCTCGTAGGTAGGCTGGTGTTCCTCAGAAGCCTGGCAGAAAGGGTTTCATTCTGTTACCATAGGAATCCAGAAATACAAACCGTGCTTTCCCTTCGTCACCCATTGGATTGTTTAATGAACCTGCATGGAAAAAGGGGGAGCATTTCTTAGGTACTTTTTGCCAGAAATACAATACTTACCTCTGCATTTTTTCACTCAACGTTCCAGGAGTTCTCAATACTTGATAGTGACAGGAGAGTGTCCTTTTTTTTTCATTTTTTCTAACAAACTAAAGAATCATTGCAATCCAAATCGCTTCCTCCCACGGTGACTCTTGCTGTGAGAGGATTCTAGAGGCAGAAAATCCCTAATATTTGTGTCACTTCCTTTTTTTTAGCCCCCGTTGCACACTCAGCCTGGCCACGGCAGCTCTGAATCCCATGAAATAATGAAAAGTTGTCACCGCTTTGAGATTGTTCCTGTGCAAGCTGCCACAGGAATTCCAGCTTCCCTTATATTCTATTTTTCTTCCTAATTTTCCCCCTATTTCTATATTTTTTAATTTAAATTTTCCCCCTCCTTTTTAAAAATAATTTTTTTACAATAGTTATTCTTTAGTAGGTTATTAATCCAAATGGAAAGGGAGTGATTTTTTCTCAAGTCCCTTTCCTCTGGGATACCTTTCCAGCTTGCCACACTAAACTGCAGCACAGATGTTAAGCACATTTAACTGTACAGTCAGCGTGCGCATATTTTTACCATAACTTGTCTTGAAAATATTTATTCAAGCCAAGACAACAGAAAATTAGAGTAATTTGATTGCTTGGGCTTAAGGAATAGATTACTACTGTTCCAGATGTAAGAAACAACAGAGCACTTACTCTCTCTAGGCTGAAAAAAAAGGTCTTTGGCTGCTCCCACCAACCATATTTGCTATTATGTTCCTAGTAAATCTTTGAAAAGTTGAATATCTTTAAAGAGTTTCAGTTTTAAACTTTTGCCAACTCGCATTACCAGAATTTCACCCCCAAATAAGCTCATTTTGAAGGGTTCCAAAATACCCAGTGCTCCAAGGGTGCAATATTACAAAGCAAAGTGAGAAATCTTCTTTGCTGTGAACTAAGGGTGCCAAGATCTCTCCAGCCCGGCCTCGGTGCTCGGGCTGTGCAGGGCTTTCAGCAGTCAGCGCTGATTAAGTTTAGAGATCAGGCAGTTGGCATAAAAGATGTGTGATCTGGGTTGCAGGTTGCTTTGTGGTTTGGGTTTTTTTTTTTCCCTTCTTGTCTTCCACTAAATCTTCTTTGTTTAGATTTGCAATTAACACTCAACCTTTTTGGACCTGGTTTTTGTTTGGCTTTTTTATCCCTTCTCTTTATAGGACTTAAAATTACTATTTTTATGCTTGTTCTCTGTATCTCTCACCACGTTTCTGGATGTATAGAAATATGCAATAGGAAAGCAAGAGAGAAATGCTAGCTGGGGTTTAAAATACTTATTTCTAAGCTCAGTGAGCTAATCACACGTGAGACGATGGCCCGAGCGGGGCAAAGGTGACGGGGCCGATGCTTTGTGTCTCCTCGTTTTTCCACTCATGCCTCTGAACAGTCTTCATACCTTTCTCTTTGATGTTTTATATCTAGATGTCTTTTTGACTTGCTAACCTAAACGTGGCGGCCACAGATGTGAAGTTTTCTTTGTGTAAGAAGCACTGATCCAGGAGTAGAAACCAGGCTCCCAGCTCCTGAAGCATGTCCAGGCTGACTGGAACCAAATGGAGCTGGGCAGATAACTCTTGATGAAATCACCATTTCTCTGGGGGTCTCATCTCCATTTTCTCCTAGGTACCGTTTTTATTTAGTCTTTTATTTCTGGTGATATCTGCCATTTTTATGACTCTACGGAAGACAGAGTCAGTGATTAGTAGAGAGAGTACCAAGGTGCAGGGGTCACATACTGTTAAAGAAAAGAGTGTTCTCAAGCTGTCTCTGCTGGTTCCCTCTAAAGAGTGTGCTGATCCTTTTTCCACCAGCTATTCTGTTTATTTGAAAGATTATTTTTCAAAGATTAGCTTTCTCTATTTTTTTTCCCCCTATGACCTTTTTCAACAAAAAAACACCCACGTCTAGGGTTTTTCACAAACTGCACCATGGAACTTAATGCATGCTTTGTTCCAGATCTTCCCTCTCTGTCCCACCAGCTGTCTCTGCTCCACTAGTATGTGGAGAAGAGACTGTAAACCCCTCAGTTGAATATCTGGTTTTACTTCAGGACCTTATTATTTTAGGGTGAAGATGAGCACAAGGAAACAGTCTTCATGATTGCTCTTGTACAACAGCTTTCTGTGTTTGAAATGACTTCTTTAAATCCATCCTTCTTTCCTCTTTTCTGGACACCAAAGAACAATGTATTTTCATTTTCCTTCTTCTGCAGTAATGCCGTGTGTTTTTCCTGTCAGATCTGAGTAGGAGGAGTCATTCAGCGGTGAAGTAAAGCACCATTTCTGCTCCCTTTTGGATCAAACCCCTGTTCCTCCGTTAGCCTGGCTGTACCTATGGATATCCTTATGGTCTGGCCACTGTACACCTTAAAACCAGTCTTTAGCCATCAGAAGAGCAGCACTTTGAATCGTGGTTCCCTAAAACCGAGGTAACGAAAGCAGAAGATTTAAGTGGATTAATGTTCCTGGGCTGCTAATCAAGTATTGTGGAGCTCTAAATAGCACTGTGTATACACTAGCTGCTGGAAGTCTGGTTTAGTTGTCTAAAGGGAGATTTCCTTCATTCCTGTCCTTCCACGTTCACCTTTTGAAGAATACAAATGCTTGCATATAAAAGGTCATTAGGGGCTGACTTACTGCTTAAATACCAGCACCTTGTGTCATTTTTCACATAATAGCCAGGATGGAGCACAGCTCCCTTTAAAAGGCAACTTGAACCCTACTGCTAAATGTTAACTGACAGCCCAGTAAAAACAAAAAGTCTTCATTTTTCTCATTTGTCTGCTTTCTAAGCCGCCAGAAACTACGCAGAGGGCTCTTATTAGATCTCCAAGCACGCGACGCGGAGAAATCCTTGGATTCTAAAATTGCTGAGTACACACAAATGGTGCCACAGTGTCCTCGCCCCGTGCCAAAGCAAATCTCAGAGTTATGTAATTCTTCTCCCCAATATTTGAGTTAGGTGAATTGTTTGGCGTGCCAGAGTCGCTCGCCAGAGCGCGCGATCTGTAGGCTCCTGCGCTTTCTCAAGGTGCCACCGGCAAACGCTGCAGTTTGCTGAGAGTGTTGGGTTTCTCTCAGCCCTCCAGAGTGGGGTTGGCCACGCTGGCTTGTGCTCGCCATCCTGGGAGAGCCCTGGATCACTGTCTGCTGTGCATTTCCAGTAATATGGTTCTATGTGAAATAGAAGTTGAGGCTTTTAGGTCAGTCAGAGCTTTTTGGGCTAAGGAATGCCACGTTTGTGTGCTAACCTTGTTTAGCTCAGGAGGTTTTCATGTGACAGAAAGCTCCAAAGCAACAGTCTGGAAGTCAGGGGGCTGTGAGCCCACACCACAAGACCACATAAGTATCCCAGTTCAGCCAGTCTTGACCTTATTTATGTCTGCAGTCTGCAAAAGTGCCAGCTATTTAGGTTCAATAAACTTCAGTAAGGTGACTCTGGTGGCTGCAGAGCAGGGGTTTGCCCTCTCCTGAATTATGATATACCTACCATGTGCAAATAAACATTAAATCTAATTAAAACCTAGACCATGATGAAGTGGCTTTCAGTAGATTGCGTGCAGATGAAAGGGACTGCAGGCAGGCAGCGCGGGATGGTTTAGAAGGGCTTTCAAACATTTCTACCCTTTTCTTTGCTTTTACTTTACTTTCTTTGTTTTCATTGCTTGTTACTTGTAGAGCAGTTGTGAGCTAATAGCTTTGTAAGGCACTTTTCATCCACTTGTGCAGCTTTCAAAAGTGCTCAGCATTTCCTAGTTCAATAGCAGCCTTACTGCTGACTTCTGTGGAAGCACAACTGAGACCAAGTGCCTCTTGAAAACCATGCCAGTTTCCCCAGAGTTTTCTTGTTTTGACTCAGTTCAGAAAATAAAAGTAGTAGCATCCTCAAGTGTTAATTGTAACAGTGAAAATTTGAGCATGTTCCTCGATTTCTGTTTGATCCCAGTGGCACCAGACAGGCCTCTTGATGGGGCTGCAGGAAGGGTTGGGGACATACGGGTATTAATTTGCTGTTAAGAGTTAAGGAAAAGCTCTTATTCAAATGAGTTACGTCCCTCTGCATACGTGGGAGAGTGTCTCTTCTAGTACTGCGTGTTGGTTTTGCTCTGTGTTGAAGTGCTCAGGGTGGGGGAAACTCCTGCTTCCCTTGGTGACCTGTGTTGCCTGGCCCTTTCCCATCATCAGTGACACTTGGTACCTGGGACTGTCCTCTCAACCCAGTACATGAGAAGCTAATTCCGCCACGCTGTTCTCTACTGCCTTCCAAGGATTATGAAGTATCTTTGTATTTATTTATTTGAAAAGTAAACCCACCTGCCCTGCTTTACATAAATACATGCTGGGATCTCCAGGACTCCTGTCTCTGCAGTGCAGTGTTTATCCACTTGGAGCAGAGATCGAGTTCTCCTCGCCTGGCACAATGTCAAGCGTAATGGCACTAACGAAGCCAAATCCTGAAAGCTTTGGGCAGCCCTTTATTTATCCTCATTAGTCAAAACTCCCTTGACCACAGTGGGAACCCTCCCAGAACCGGGAAGCACCGTATGGATACGGACAGGAGCCTCCAGCGGAAGAGCTCACGGCAATACGTGCAAAGCTGGTGAGGTGTGGGGTGTCCCTGACCGCAGAAGGTCAGCTGTGCTAATGGCTGGAGGGTTGCCAGAAAAATAAATCAGCTTTTTTGGTCCTGAGAAAGCAGCAGGCTCTTTAAGGTCTGTGCCGTGCAGTGTGGAAATGCAACGATGATGCAGATTTTCTTTTGCCCCGCCACACTTAAAGGTCCTTAGGTATAAAGGGACAACTCTTGCCAGAGTCAACTGGAAGGCTGAAAAATGTATAGGTGCTTCAGCCCATTCTCCCCCTCGGGCTTCTCTCATGCCTGGGAAGTAAGAGTGTATCTTTGGGCCCATATAAAGTGTGCAAATATAAGGACGTTAGACTTATCTCTGATTCCGTTTGTGAAGCGAGCTCGTGTTTAAACATGTTTGAACACAGTAAAATGTTTAGAAAAGTTTGGTTTCTTTCTTGTAAGGCAAAAGCTGGGAAGTGTAATGTCCAGGTATCACAGAAGACTTAGTCTTGCTCTTGGATACAGCAGCAGTGCAGGTTACTAAAACTCCAGGCTAACGCTTGTTGAAGGGCTCGGGTAGAAGTGGATAAAGTTTGGTGCAATAACTCCCTGTTTGCAACCAGTTTTAGCTTGAAGGAGCAGCAGCAAGGCTTGGGTGAGTAAAAATGTCTACATTGTTTGTCTGCATCAGTCAATGTAGTTGAAATGTGCTTTATTAGTAGTCAGAGCTTCAGGCAGGACCCTTAAGGGTTCTTCAGTGTCTGGCAGGACTTCACAACCGCTTTGTTCACCAGGGAGCGACTTGAGTGGGAGTTTACCCTGATGGTTTACGTCGTAGCTGTTTTTCACCTCTGCACCCACCACACCTCCTGGATTCCCAGTGCTGGAGTATGCTGGGTACGATCACCTCACCCCAGATAGCACCCAAGGCATTTGGACATGTAACATCCCCTGGCTGTGTTTAAAACCTTGATACATCAGCGAGCGGTTCCATTCCTTAGAACGGCCTGTGGCAGCACAAAATTCTGTCAGCTGCCACAAGAAATGCTTCTCAGTGGACATTGTGTGGTGCTTTCCACTGTGGAATTCATCACAGGTGAGACGTTTGGGATGTGCTGTCTGTGATGTGACTCTGGGCATGCAGGATTTTGGATCGGAATCCAAAATTTGTATCTGCTTGGCTGTGCGTGCACCCCTGTGTCTGCGCGTGGATCTCTGGATACGCGCTCCATGGTTTCAAAGCTTTAAGCCAGTAATGCAGGGAAACCAAAATCACAGGGCATGATTTGCTCTGTGGTTTGGAGAGAACCACATCTTCTGAGAACTCCTGCCTTTGGCATACCAAGCCCAGGCATTTCAAACAAGACAAGATTTGTTGCGAAACGTGGTGAAAAAAGACACTTTTGCGTGATTGATATTTATGGTTTGTCTGAGTTTGCACTGAGAGGATGTTTCTTTGTGCCGTCGCGGTGCGGCAGAAGGGATCGGATCGCTCTGCCCAGGATAACCCTCTCTGGTGAACCCTCTTTGGGTCTATTCACACCTTTTTGTGAATACACCTCCTAGTGCAGGTCATTTTTATCCTGTCTTTGTTATAATTTGAGAACATTTTTAATGTAGGCTCCTGTGAGAATAGGGAGATTTGCCCCATTCGCAAGTTTAGGACTAACCTGACGTTCATGGTCCTTCCAGGCTGAGTTGTTAACATCCCAGAGGAGTACTGGCACGAAATGGTCATTCGCTGGCAGAGAGAAACTCAATCCTTTGGCTCTTGGACTTGCCAAGAGGGTTGGTTACTGCATCTGCTGGTTGTGCTTTCTGTGACAGCGGGTGCTGCTGGGAACGGGATCGAGATCACCAAATATAATGTTGTTATCAATTCAGGTAACTCACAAGAAAATCTCTTCTTTTACTCCTGTTACACCCCTCCTGAGCCTTTAAGGGCTAAATTTTTAAAAGATTATTGTAATGCTATAATTTGCTATCCACGGCCTTATGTAAACAGCCTGACTAACAGCAGCACACAAAACCCCACTGTCAAAATCAATTAATTTGGGGATTTGGGTAAGAAAATACCCAGCTTGGCGGTGCTGTGTTTCAGGAGGATTAAAAACGTGCACAGACCTGAAACAGCATCCCGAATCGTTCATTAATTTTCCAGGTATCTCAGTAAAGTCTGGATTAGATTCAAATATTCCTTGAGCGTCCAGGTATTAAATAGTAGAGAAGTTTTTAGTCTTGTACAGGCACAGGGTGAGGAGTTTGATTACTTCAGCGTTTCAATTTAAACTAAACAGGTGGGAGACTGGGATATTTGACCAGAACCATAAAAATGATAAGATAATCTACCACAATAAAAAAGGAAATATTTCCAGCGTATTTCTCATATCGCTGATGGAGTGTTTAGACTTTTTGCAATCAATATTCCATAGCTCTCAGGCAGGAACCCTCCTCCAAAAACTGCAGCCATCCCTCCAGAGACCAAAATTGCAGCTGTTCCTGGTCTCTCTCCATCATTTCTTTCAGAAGCCCCCGTCAAGACTTTGTTTCATTTTGGAAAAATGGGGTCCCGATCAAGACGGTCAGAGCTGAGAAGTGGGACAAAACAGAGGGTGTAGCTCCTGGCATAGTGAGGAAGGGACCTGTGAATGAACTTTAGGAGACTTGAAAAATTAAACAAGCAGAAAAATTTGGCTTGACCACAGGGAGTGGTTTGGGAACTAATTACAGAGGAGCAGAGAGAACTTGGAGGAGCAATCTCTAAGTACTAGGTACAAAACTCATGTGAATGCTACGGGACATTGGACCATTTCAGTTTCCCAGCATCATGTTTGCTTGGAAGCTTTCAAGGAGCAACTCTGTTTTCCTTTACTCGTAAAAAGTCAGTGCAGAATATTTCAAGCGTGTCTGGATGTTATCAGAGCTGACTCATGTTAATGAACCCACGAGTCAAATTTAGCCCTTTAATAAGTATGTGCTCATTTGAACTCAGCAGAATCTGAGCGCTCGCGCTTACTTTGGCAGACACTTGCTCTTATCACCTGCTGAGCTTGATATTAGTGCAGTCCTTTGGCCCGAAGAACAAGGAATTAGGAACAGCAGTGAAAAACTTTTGCGCACATGTGCGGTTTGCAGCTACTAGGCAAGCGGTCGGTCCACGGGAACTTCATCTGCATGTGCTGCGCTCAGCGTGTTTATTTTCATTGCCTTGCCTTTCAGAGAAAACCTGTATCCATTTCCAAGCTAACTCGTTTCTTAAAGCATGGCAGTTGCCACGACTTTGAAACATAATCTCTGTAGATCAGCAGTAGCCTCCCATCCAGTGCCTTGCTTCTTGTTTGTTGAGCTAATAAAGAAATCATCAGTGGTTTATCCTTCCACGAGGCTTCAGCGGCTGCAAAAGCAGTTAAGACTGAACAAGCCAACTCTGCCCTGCTCCTGTTGATTTCCTATTGTACAGGCTATTAACTTTTAGAGACTGGGGTGGGGTGTTTTTTTGTGGCAAAGCCATTACGGGGTCATGAAGATTACAGACGTTTGCACTTCTGGGTGCAATTAAGATGACAGCTTGCTAAGGCTGACTTGTGTTGTTTAGAAGTGGCTTTTGCACCAACCCTTTCTTTAGTCCTGATTGTACTTGGGAAGCTGCGTAAGAATTGCTGTGAAATTTAAGGATTCAGGGGATTGACTTCATCTAACCTTTGGATTTGGTGTCCCGTAATAAGCTGCCAGCATGAGACTCGCAGCGCTGAGGGCTGCGTGCCCGTCCCCAGCACGGGAGGGGCCAGAGGAGGCCACAAAAGATGATCTAAGGGCTGGAGCCCCTCTGCTGGGAGCCAGGCTGGGAGAGCTGGGGGGTTCAGCCTGCAGAGGAGAAGGCTCCGGGGAGACCTTCTGGGGGCCTTTCAGGGCTTCAAGGGGCTTGTCAGAAAGATGGGGACAGACTTTTGAGCAGGGCCTGTCGGGACAGGACAAGGGGGGATGGGTTAAACTAAAAGGGAATATTCAGGCTAGATCTAAGGAAGAAAGGGGGTTGCATGAGATGGCCTTAAAAGGTCTTCCCACCCAAACCAGCCTGTGATTCTATAATGGTTCATTTGCCCCTGGAATTTTGTATAATTTTGCATCTGCTGAAATCATGGGGCATCTAGTACAAGAGTGTGCCTAAGCCACTGCTTAAACAATTTGAAGATCCCCAAAAAAAAGTAACAATGAAAATAAATTTTGTTTAAGTTTGGATTTAATTTTTCCTAACGTTAGAGAGGATCTGAATCCAGGACATCCTGATGAACTTTGGATTCAGGAAACTTTCCTATAATAATATATATATAATAAGTTGTAGCTCTGGCTAAATTGGTTCCTTAACTCATTCCAGCAATGACGGGATGAAAAATAAACCTCTCAAGCATTGGTGTAAACTTTTAGTGCAGACTAATTACCTATATAATTGCCTTTGTTAGCTAGCGTGTGGACAGCCCTGATCTGAAGTCCCAGGAGGGCAGGACGAGGAGAGCCGTGCCTGTGTCGTGTCACCGCTGTGTCTGAAACCCAACCCAGAGCCATGAAAAGGGAGTTCAGTCTTCACCTCGGAGAGACCTTGCCCTCTCTCGAGGCTGCTCATAAACGCAAATTAACTGGAGGGTCTTGGTTTGGTTTTGGTCTCTCGAGGATGCTGTGCCTGTGTGTGCTGGGGACAGAGGGATCTGGGTCAGGATCCTGCCACCCGGTGCTTCCCTCGCTGCTCCCAGCTGAGACCCGGGCTAAGCCTGGTTCTCCACACGCACACTGAGCAGCTCTTACTCACAAGTGTTGGCCGGTTGACTTCAAGGAAAATTTCAAAAACCCAGCCTTTTAGCAGAAGAAATTAAGTTTTAAATCTGCCTTCTAAACTGTACAGGCTTTAAGCCTGTCTGAGATCAGGCTTGTGTGGGTTTAGTCCAGGGTGTAAGTTCCTCTTGAACAATCAATGTAGCTCAGTCCCGACTTGGCCAAAGCATCCAGCTCCGGCATCGGTTAAATATTTACATTCCCTGCTTTTTATATAAATTGTGCTGTATTAGCATACGTTTCACAGTGTATCCTTGTGTTTCAGCCTCTTTATAAATTTGGCAGTTTGTACATTAATCACCATCAACCCATGTAAAATCCTGGGCACGAGGTTGAAGCCGTCAAACGCGCGACGTTTACCGTTTCATCAGACGCAGCCAATAAGTCATGTTGCAATGTATGCCTTGTACCACGAGGATATGGTATAAAACGGAGCGTGTTTACATTAGGGAGACTTCTGTGTATTTAAGAAGTAATTGTTTCAGGACCATTCATTAATTCATGGGCTGACACGGAGCCGTTTTTCCTCACGGCAACAAAAATAATTATCGGGCTCAAAAAATAGTAATGAATTTGCACATGGCAGACTTCGAGTGTAATTTTCTTCACAGGTTATAAGGGTTTAATTGTAGATTGCTGGTAGCTTCATCCATTTCAATCATTTCTGGCCCTCAAGTGCTGAGGTGCAAGGAGTTATGGTGTGCCGCGATTTATGGTGGATGTAAATGATTTCTTGTTTGCCCTCCCTGTACTTGGCTGGCTTTGCCTTTTTTCCAGCTTTTGCGGGTGGATTTAGTGCAGTGGCACTGATGGAAGCCAGGGACAAGCGAGCAGGTGCAATGCAAAGCCCTGTCCAGGCACTTCATCCTTCGTCTGCAAACACTTCCATCCCAACTGTGCTCTTGCGGGCGCTGCCCCGTCTGCTGCTTTCTGTGGTAAATCAACGGGAACCCGTGTGGATGTTGTGTCAGTAGAGGGGCAGCCCCCCCTCCCCAAAATGCTTGTGCATGGCAGCAATGCCTTCAGGAAAGTAAGCTTCCATACTAAGTGTGGGCTGTAGATCACTCGGAGTCATCAAGAGAACCTCTTCTCTTTGCTTGGGGGGATATCGGCACTCTTCAGACTCAGGACCTTTTTGGGGGGGTTATAGGGAAACCTCCATCTCGGGCAACCCGCATCTTGCTCCCGCAGTACTGCCCCCAGAAAGTCCCCAGCAGAGAATATTGCCTCCTTCCATTCCTCCCTGGACCCTTCCTCAGCATTTCTGGTGTTGAAGCATCTTTACCCAGCAGTGCCCCAGGACGTCTTTCTTGCTCTCCCTGGCCTCTTGGTATTGTGATGGGTTTTTGTGATGACTCTTTCTTGTCAGCTTGTCAGTTCTGCAGAGGAGAAGGTCCCAGGGAGACCTTCTGGGGGCCTTTCAGGGCTTCAAGGGGCCTGTCAGAAAGATGGGGACAGACTCTTGAGCAGGGC
>JANIJG010011586.1:8010-48257 GCA_024611175.1 Megaceryle torquata | reverse complement strand
GGACATAGCACTTGAGGCTCTGGGCAATGGACAGAGAGATGTTAGGATGAGGGTTGGACTCGATGATCCTAGAGGTCCTTTCCAACCCTAAAGATTCTATGAATCTATGATTATTGCGACAGTTGAAGATTACGAGTTTTTGTTCAGGTTGCTTATTTCATGAGAAAAGTCCTTCCATAGACTCAAGTTAAAAGGAACAATTCTATGGGCTAGTTTACCCTGTAAAATATCTTCCCTAATCCTTGTAAAAATATGCTTCATATTAATCTTTCTGCCTGAAAGATTTTTGCAGACAACTTTGAACATTTCTATCACATTTTATTAGCTTTAAGCTGATCTAATTTCTCTAATTTTCATCAGGATTATCAGGATCTGTCTAGATATCAGCTTTGTAGAGCTGAACTGTTTTTATATAAAATCCTCAAAACTGGTACATTTTAATTTCTCAAGCAGACATCTCTTTTCATCTGCGTCTTGTAAAATACTAAGTACCTTGTTGGCCCTTAATTAATTTGGAGCAATGACCCATGCATCAGGTAGTAACAGCATTTAATTAGAGGAAATGTACGATGCTTACAAAATATTATCAGTCACATCATAGTAAAGAGATATTTGCCCGTTCATGCTGCATGCCCTGGATGTGAGGTACCTGAAAGCTGTAGCCATGACAAAGTGCTAGAACAAGACTGAAAATTCCCACCCCTTGGCCTGGTCTTTTCAAAGTGAATTTCTAAAGACATTCAGATGATAATATTTTGAGCATTTATGACTGCCATCAGAAACATCGTATCTCCAAGCTTTACATACGCCTTCCATTGAGCTCATGACAGCAGGACAGCCGTGGAGGTTTGTTAAACGTGCGAGGCTAGAACCTGCTGGGCACAGGAAGGCTTTAAGCATTGGAAACTCCTCTGTGGAAGAGTTTGCCCTTCTGAAATAAAGCTGGAAACCAATTCCAGAGGCCACAAATCCCATTTCGAGAGCTGGAAATCACAGTATGACTGAGTCCTCAATGAGACACAAATTTGTGACAGGTTTTTGCTGCACGTGTATAGAGTCTGTGGAGTCACATCAGAGGAAGCTTCAATCCAAGACATAAATGACTCGTATATCCTATGATGCTTTGCAAATGATTTTGCTAACACAATCTCCCATGAAATAACTATGCACCATCTCCCACAGACAACAACAGGAGTTACAGATGGGTATCTAAGCACAGGTTTCTCTCTCACTTTCTACAGGACTTCAATGATGACAACAGAGAAAAGCCAGTAGGAAACAAACTTGTTATTCACCGTTTGCTTTATGGCAGAAAAGCAGGCATGAATTGTAACTGACAGAGACATTCAGACATTATTTACTCAAGTACTGAAATGTGAGGATGTCTGAGATGATGAAGATCATTCTTTGAGTATCTCTGAAATTTGTGTTTGCTTGTGCTGAGAATTGAAGTAACAGCAACTCACCGAGGCTTTGTTTCTGGACCAATTCTGTACTGGTACCCATAAAAACCTGGAATTCATTCAGGCTGAGTAGACTGCAAATTGATATAGGTAATATGACTTGCAAATGAACTCCTAATATTGATTCAAAGACAGACAGCATGGAAAAGGGCTGGTGCTAAGAGATGGAACCACACTAGACATGAGGCTCAGAGGAAGGAGGCTATTCCACCATGAAGCTGAGCAAGCTGAAGCCTCAATGCCTCAGTCTCCAGGCTGCAACAGTGGAGGTACAGTGTTTTATTCCTTTGCAAAGGATGTGTGACACATAGGTGAAAAACATTATATAAAAAGAGAAGTTATGGCAAGATTTAAAAAAAAAACCAAAAACCAAAAACCAGAACAAGCACACAGATCCAGTACATTGCTAAAATTAGCTGCACGATTAAGCTTTCCTTAAGTTTTGGGTAAACCTCTTCAGGCAGAAAATTCATATGCATTTCAGACAGAAATCTCTCTCTCTACATTTTCAAACTAGAGTGTCTATAAAGGACATCAGGGACATCAGGGCCCTGCTCTGAGTGACTAAGGGAAGGCCTGAAGTCCATCACTGTGCCTCCAGCTCTGCTTCCTCATGAGGAGGAAGATGGAGCCAGGATTCTGCTGCTCACTCTGGTCTCCATCACCACCACATTTGCTTCAGAGTATTGTGGTGGGCAGGACTCCTGTACAGGCAAAACAAGGGTTTTTAACAATGGCCTCTTGGCCTCAGATCTCGCCACTCAAGGTCAATAAAAAATAGTAAACAAGAGCATGAGTTCCATGCATTTAGAAAAATATATGGTTCTGTGGTAGGAAAACTACTGTGCAAATTAGTCCATGTTTCCCAGTATATACCCAGCCACCCTATTCTCCCTGCTAACTTGATGTTTGAAAGCATCCTCTTGTCATCAAAGTACCAAGAAATTTTCATGCAGTCTCACCCACTGATTTCAGTGAAAGCACTAAACTGCTTTTAGAAAGAAAGGACAACGCATTTTTAGACCCAGCATTCATGGATTTGCACTGCTTCTCCTATGGCATGGGGTCTAACAGGCTGTAAAAGTGCACAGTTAGATAAGCATGCTTGTTTAGGTTTCAACTTTACCTATACTTATTTGTCTCATTTGGTTTTGAAATAAGGCACTTAAATAATTTCAATTCAATACTTAATATTTAGATTTGTTTAGATTGAGTATAAACATTTATGTAGACATAGTTAGGCTTGTGTCAGATAGAAGCATTCAGCTAAATTGATATGATCATTTGGTAGCATTAAACCACCTTGGGAATTCAGACAAGCCTTTGAAAAGTAAAAGCATTAGTAGCACACTGAGATCTGCAGAAAAGAACAAAACGAGAACACGGTGGGAAGTAATTTACTTTTTAACTCTTGAAACTGGCCATCCTCTGGGACATCCCTCCCCCCAGTCCAAGCGGCCAGATGACCCAGCTATAGGGAAACTGCCTGTGAAGTGGAATGCAGAAAAGAATTGGTTGTGTTGAGTGCATTTGTTATTTCACTGAAATAATTGATCCCTGATGCTGAAGATACTAACACTGTTTGGAGTCAAATACTCCAGACATTAATGAAGTCTCTCTCGCTTTCTGGCAATGGATTTAAACTGTCTCTACTCCCACTGCACAGTGCTTTCAGCAAGAGGGGCAGTGGTTTAATACTAAAGCACTGCAAGTGTTTAAACTGAGGAGTTTATAATTCAAAGAGCAAAGCAAGGTCACCTTGCTCAGTCTCACCAGTAGGTAAAGCATGCTCACTGCCACAGGAAGAGCTAGGCAAGGGGGATGGATCCCTACCTCCATACACAAAAGTAAAAAAAAAAAAAAAGAAAATTCAACAAGATGGCCACACCACTGACCTCAGAGGCCACTGCTCCATCTGAGTACATCTGGAAAAAACACACCAGCTCCATTAGGCAATTAAACAAACATCTCCCCCCTTCAGAAACAGCTCTGCTCAGCAAGGTCGTTGTTTGCTTACTTGAGAAAGTTCCTCAGCTTGTAATGTGTATCTTGTATCCATCTATCTAGGAAGTCTAAGAACTGCTGACAAAGCAGTCTGCCATACTTTGTGTTACAGACAGCTGATTTCACTGTACCAGACACCCAAAACACCAGGGTCTCAATCCAACAGCCTCATCCCCGCACAGCAAGCACGGGTAACAGAGCCTGAGGAAATGCACTGGGTTATCTTAGTGATGACACAAATGTAATTTTTTTATTAAGTTTGGTATTAGCCTTTAAACAGCAGCGTGACAGGAAAAAACAAAATCTACTTGGAAGACATTTTTGTCTAGAAGAATCAGTGGTCCTTATCCTCCCACCACTGTGGGATGGCTATAAACCTGTGGGAGAAGTATATAGAGAAATTTCTTCATTTCTAGTACAAACCAGGCCTCTATCTATTATACATTCTGGAGTACTATAACAATAATCATATATAACTCCCACAGTGGTCTAGGTAGCCTGGCAGGGATCAGCACTTTTATTAATAACTCTTCGCTTAAACTTACTGGAGCCGCTATTTGATTTATGAAGTCCTCTGCAAGCTTCAGAAGGATTTGCACAAAACCACTATGACCTGCACATAGGAATTGCTTCACACAGCCCTGAATGAGCCCAGTGACACACTACCTATTGTCCCAGCATCACCAACTCTACCCAACAACATCTTTTGACATATGACCTTGTCCAATTAAATAAACAGAGCAATTTAGATAGGCAGAAGGTAATTATAGGGCTTGCATGGTGGCCAGCTCACTGGAACAGGAGTACCAATCTTTGAAAAAAGCTTTATGTTGTTTAGCAAAGTTTAATGACTGGAAGCTTTCAAGAGCTTTGCACAATACTGCACCCATGGTGAAACATCCAAGCACATGGTGCTCCCTTCACATCACAGTGAGTGGCAGTTGTGAGGTCTTGGGCAGGACTGCTTCTTTCAAAAAGATCTTAGGAAATAAATGGCTTTCTGTCCACTCCTTTTTAGCCCTCATCGTCCATATCTTAACTGGACGCTATTTATTTGAACCAAGAATAGGTAAATAAGGAATATGGACTGTGCTGCTGCTTTCACATAATCTTTTTTCCTTTCATCCTGGGGAATTGCCAAATCCTATTTCTCATGGAGGGATTTCAATTGTTTTTCACTATCCCTAACTTACTTGCCGGAGGCTTTTTAGGCCCCTTTTTAAACTTATTTGCCAGGGACAGAGTAGCAAGAAATAGGACAGTGAGTAACAGAAAGAGGTAACTTGGAAATAAGTCAAATAAGTCACTTCTTAATGGGTCCATAACAACTAGCAGAATAAAAAAAAAAACAAAAAACCTGCATGGTAAAGCCTTAATGCCAGAGTCCAATGATAGCAGAGGGAAGAAAAAAGTCTTAGCTCTTCTGTGTGGATGTGGATACTCAAAGACATTTCCTTTTTGTCTATTTAAACTCTTTTTTTTTTTTTTTTTCTTCTATATAAACATGAGATCTATCACATGGTAATTTCCCACCAAGGCAGGTTCTCAAGTGAGCTTGTGCTATTGCTCCCCCTGTCCCACCCCATCCTAAGGACTTCACTGTGAAAATCCCTGACCTCTTCCAGAGGGAACAGGATGCAGCAAGAATGAATGAAATATTTGTGAGGGCCTCATCCTCTCTTGAGTGTCCTTTCAAATCCCACCCACCAGTCAGCCCTACACCAAGCTTTTTGTTCCTGGCACATCTGAAGGAGGTCTGAGTATTAGTTTATCCTACTTTGGTAAGTCATTCTTCAAAAGCCTTTTTAGCCTGCCTAGTTGCACTGAAACTTTTATATTCAACCTGATGGACTTAAAAATCAATTAGAATTTTCTTTTTTTGCACAGGACACCAGCTTTATAGAACCACAGAACAGTCTGGGTTGGAAGGGACTTTCAAAGATCATCTAATCCAGCTCCCCTGCCATGGGCAAGGACATCTTCAATTAGCTCAGGCTGCTCAAAGCCCCATCCAGTCTGACCTAGGACGCTTCCAGGGATGGATCATCTACAACTTCTCTGGGCAACATGTTCCAGTGTTTCACCACTCTCAGAGCAAAACAATTTCTTCATGTGTCCAATCTAAATCTACCTTCTTTCAGTTTAAAACTGTTGCCCCTTGCACTGTCACTAAAGGCCTTAGTAAAAAGTTTCAGTCTTTCTTCTAAGTCCCCCTTTATATGCTGAAAAGCTGCAGTAAGGTCTCCCGGGAGCCCTCTCTTCTCCAGGCTGAACAACCCCAACTGCCTCAGCCTCCCTCCAGAGGAGAGGTGTTCCAGCCCTTTGACCATGTTGGTGGCCCTTCTCTGGACCTGCTCTAACAGGTCTGTATCTTTCTGTACTGGTGACCTTAGAGGTGGTAGACTCATTATTCCGGGTGCGGTGAATTTTGAATTATGTTTCCTAGTTTCCAGTAGCCTCCCTAACCCACAACACAGATGCTCCATCTGTCTTTTCTACTCCTGGCTGTTAAAAAATAACACTCACTGACCCCAGTTTCCCAGTTGCCTCCAAGGATTTAACTCTCTTTGCCCCTTTTAACAACCTTCCTCCCTCTACACTGAACACAAATATGTAAGATTTTTAATTTTTGTAGCTCATGTTAGGGGGAGAGAGGAAAAAAAAAAAAGAAGAAAGACAAAGAAAAGATGGAAGCTGCTGCAAGCACGCCATGCTTGTGCTGCAGCCTTGGCTTTAGCCAGGTGCTGGCCTTCACTCTGGCCCTGGGCTACACAGCTTCAGACAACAACTATTTTTACATCACAGTAAGACCCAGGAGCTTCAGTGGGATTCAGAACACAGACAGGCACAGCCTGATGCTGATGTGTGCAGTCTAACCCAGCTTGCTCATGATTGACAAGCAAATGTCACATCCTTTGTCCCTGCTGAAACACCCCTCGGCGCAAGCCCTCCCCAAACACGCATTCAGTTCACACGTTATTTAATAACACCCCAATATAAATGACATAAGAAAGCACAACTCCAGTTCTGACTCTTGAAATTATTTTGGCAAACTTCTTTTTCCCCTACTTGGATATGGCTTGGCCTAATTAGTGAGAAGCTTTCTGATCAAACGAGCAGCCTTACCGCATCCATTGTCACACCTTGATGAGAATGGTATTTAAGCAATGTAAGTACTATTAAGATTTGAGATTCCATCCAATTAAACACTGATGGAAGAGGAAAATTATCGTTTTAACAGATTACTAACAGCACACTGGTTTCTGTTGTCCACATGGGATGTAGAAAATTGACTGGCTGCATGGAGCTCAACATTTTATACTCCTTCAGTGCAGAAATGGAGCAGAATTAGGAAACAATAATTGGTAAGTATGCAACTGTGGCATCATAAAAGCCCCATAGGTAAGATCACTCTAAGTAGAAAGAAATGAAAAAACAGCTTTCACATTTTTCCTCTTTTTTCTTTCTTTTTTTTTTTTTCCTTGTTTGCACAGTTGGAAATTCATTCCCTCCTGCTTAATATTTTTCATACTGGTTAGAAGTGTTACCTGCTGCATTATTCTCTTCAAGACCTGGATTTGCTAAGCGAAATCATCATTAGAAACAACAGGGCTGATGTAGAAAATCGGGGCTGAATCAAAGAATTCTTTCCCTAAATGAGCAGCAAAATGTATTTTTCCCAATAACATTTTACACATGGCAGAACTTCCTTTTCCACATCAAAGTCGAGACACGTTCAAATAAAGAGCGCAAGAACTCACGGATACAACATTCACATTTTTAGGAACAAACAGACTTCTAACAAACAATACTGGGTATTAATCCTGATCAGCACCAAAAAACGGTTTTCTGGGAAAGCTTCTGGTGATCTTTCTTCCCCCCTTTGCAGACCCCTCAGAACTGGCAGAATGGAGTATGGAATACCTCGAGAGAGCTATTCATCTCAGCACAGGAAAGGAATCAGAAGCTTCTCTGTTCAACGTCTCACTTTATCATCTAGGAGAAACTTTTCTATAAAGCATCAATAGTCTCATCATTATTCTAATAATTGTGCTTTAGAGGTGAAAGGAGCAGGCTGGCTCTCTCTAAGGTTTTTCTGTCTTGTAGAGGTAAGCAGTAAAGAACTGGGCCGTTAGCTTGCTCAAAAATGTAAACAATCTAATTTTAGTGAGAACGGCAAAGGAAGATAAATACACTGGATTTGATTAATGCTGATGCTAGAAGTTGTAGTAGGAAGTCAGCACTTCTTAAAACTTTCTTCATGCTGAGATTCCATGAGCTCCCAGTCATTTTATCCTGTTTACATTATGCGTTCTGGCAACCGCCACATTTTTCTCTTAGAGTAGCAGTTAAAAATTAGGGCGCAGGTACAACATTTTTCTTACCTATGGCATGCTTGTCAACCACATTTGGAGTTCAGGGGTTGCCCAGAACCACATCACCACCAATAAGTGCTTTTTTTAACATTAAGTTTTAAAAAGTCTTCTCTTGATGAAATCTTGGGAATGAGATTCTTTCAAAATGCATGAATATGAAGTCCCGTTTTTAAAATATGGATTTGAAATAGACAAACAGGAAATGAAAATAACCTATGAACTTTGCTTCTCTTCAGTCATTCTCTTTTTAGAATTTGGACTCTTTCGCCAGCATTTACAGGAATATTTCAACACCCCTTGAGCTGCTGAAGTTCTGCTCTCTCTAAGCCAGCTACAATATGTGGCGTCACTTACGATTTTACTACTTCTTTCAGAGAGGCATGTGTGAGTTTAATTAATTTGCCTTAGAAAGAAATTGCCCAATTAATTCCAGTGTTAATGGTTACATGTTGAAAGAAACTATTCTTAGTCCTATCATGACAAAAAAAAAAGTAGCATTTCTAAGTTTTCTTTTCGTCATACCACAGTGCTGTTCTCGTAACTTCTGACTACACATGCCATTAGTTTGCCTTTTTTTTTTTTTTCCAAAATTCCCCCCAAATCCTGGAACTTCTACAGAAGTTGAACTACCTTCACCTTGTCAGCACTCAGCGGCTCTGCTCTTTTTCTCACGCTCAAGCATGTCTAGGAACCTCAGACTAAACATTATTATACTTATCTCCAGTAGAAACTCAATCCAGATTTCAAGCACTTAAACACAGCAGTGGGGATCTCTACACTTAGATGCCAGAGCCACCTACATAATGCTGTGGCATGTCTAGGGCAGCTCAGTAACAAGAATGCGGCTTTTAGGCACTGGGATCCAGGCTGTTGAGTGTATCTCCAGCCATCTCTCTGATGCTTTGCTACCAGGTGCCTTTGCCCGAAGCGGGGCACCTCGATCCAACGTTGTACAAGAAATGTTTCTATGGCAATAGGAACAGGTTGAGGGAAACCTGATTTGTAGGGCATTGAGTTATGTGGGTGATCTGGGCTCCTGGTGCAGGACCAGCTTGTGAATTTTACGCAGTGATGAATGCAAGATGTGTAACCCATTTTCAGAGCGGGAATCTGAGCTCTCATTGGTTTACCATGGGTATTGACCTCTATACATCCACAAATGGGACTGGGAAAACCCCTAGAAAGGAAGGTTTCAAATACATTTTTCTCCTAAGCATTCTTTGCCAATTTTTCTGGGCATTCCGGCTCCGCATCCTGCTTGTTCATGAAATTTGTTCTCATGGGGTTAATGCCCCCCATGCAATAGCTGGAAACAGAGGCAACTTATTCAAGGCTGTCAATCACACTTGAATTAGTCACTGCTCTGAGCATTGCAAGCCCACATCCTTCTGGTGGTCTGCCTTACTGCTGGTGGCCTGAGATAGCATTTAAAAAAGGAAAGAAGGAAAAAAGAAAGAAACCTTCTCCCCCATTCTCCCCATGCACAGGGATACACTATATTTCTTATTTCAGTAATATAAAACAAAACTCCAGTGGCACATTTCCCCTGTCAGAATACAACCTAGAGCCCCTAATTCTTGTCTCAGAAGGCAATACACTTTTATCCAGTTCCCGTTATTTCCCGCTGCTGGAGAGAACCCATTTTCTCCCAACCACGGCCATGAAACACTCATCTTAATAACACTTTTTAATAACTCTTTCCTGAATCTTTTCTTTTTCTCCTGAAAAAAAGATTTGGGAACAACAGGGCTACGAGTACACACCTCTTTAAACTCTGCATCATAATCCTTATGACGTGTTTTATCATCAACTACCTTTAAACTTTTACCAAGATAACAACTGTGCCTTTGCAATGGCTCTCACAGTGGTCCCGAGTGAAAACGAGGACAACTAAGACCTAAGAAACTAATATTAGAATTACATGGAATAAAAGAAGAGGGTTTACAGTCTGCTAAGGGAAACCTCAGCAGTAAGCTATGGAAATGCTGGCTGTTAGTGCTGTACATCAGCGAACAATATCCACAGTTCCTCAATTTCCATAGGAAATGGTTTTTAATAGGCACAGTACCCCTAGCTTTCAGCCACCAACTCTCTCCCTCTCACAGCTCCTGAGTAAGTCTGCGAGTCCACAGATCATCAGAACTCTCACAGGGATAACAGCAGCAAAGCCTGGTGCCTGCAGTGTGCATTTTTCTGAGTTGCCATGGTGATCTCCAGCACGCTCATCCCCTGAGAGCTCAGCTCAAAATTCAGAGGGAACCAAAGCAGGACAAAGAAATGACACCCAAGGAAAAGCAACGGGGAAATTACGTGTACTAAGCACACATACACAATTTCATATGGAAGCTTTCAGAAAATAGTTATTTTTAGAACTGAGTGTCTGTAGGAAAGAAGCGCAGCCTTTATAGACCCAACTCTCAACCAGGATGCTCTATGGAATAAAACCAAAAATTTCTAACCCTGTCTCAGCCCGTGGATCACTATTTGGCACAGGGTAAATCCTCAGCCTCTACTGCAAAAAATCCTGATTTGTTCAGTAAGGACAGAGGACAAGGGATAACTAAGCAGATAAAAACATAGAGATGCCTTTACTAACAGAATACTGTAGAGCAGCAACCATTAGCCAACCAAAACTTGACATTTACTATTTAGAACATTACATTTCTTTTTTTTCCATAAAAGCAGTTAATACAACAATTCTTAAGTATTTAAGCCTTTTAAATTTTCACTAAATACTTTACATCATCTGCTGGTCCTTATGGCAGTTACACTTTCTTACTGAATTCTCAACAAAAGGGAATTACATTTGTGTGAACATGAAAGCAACACTCTGTCAAGTGCTGTACGATCTCGATATATAGCTGAGAAACCTGCTGTATGGTGCTTTCACTCCTGCCCGACAAAAGTGCTGTGTTACAGTGGCCAGACACACAGAAATAAGCCAGCAAGAAGAGACACCAAAATTCAAAATCTGGGCCATGTCAGATACGCCACGGTCCAGAAATAATACTAAATGAGAGCCAATCAATGTTTTTCTATTAGGCAGCATGTTTCAGTCAGAGCTTATTATCAGACACCGCCAGGCACTTTTGTGCCTAAAAGAGCTCCGAGATCAGTTAATCTCACATAGCTTGATGCTCAGCCACATGGTGGTTTCTTTTCCCAAAATACATGATATTCTTTTTGGTCCGGCCTGGTCTTCTTATTACTATTACAATGGACTTCCTTACTCCTCTCCAAGTCATCACCTACTAGAACTTCCCGTAAATACTTATTCACATTATGAAAAGCTGCCTTATCCCGAATGGATGTGGAGCTTTTCAGTTACATCTGCTTTAATTTCCATCAAACCTTTCTGGGTTAGTACAGCACTAACCACTTCAGAGTCTTGCTCCTTCACTGCTCACAAAATTTGGTGTGCAGTTTTGTCGCTTATGACTGTGGGCAGCACTCTACCTGCTGCCTTTGGACTAGTGCCTGAAGCTCATCAATCATTGTGGAAAGTCACCTGCCAAGAGGATGCCTACAGAAGTTTGGTTTCTTCAGCATATTCACATTGTCACAATGGACATAGAAAGGGTCATGTGGAGTAAATTGCCCAAGTATCCATTTATATGGTGAACAGGAGTTTACTCAGTCCAGGTGCCTTTCCTCACTTGGGTCCCTCAGTTAGTCCTTCTTTGCTATCCACTCACTGAGTGAATTCTTTGTGCTTCCCCAGGATGTCACCTCCCTGGTTTTCAAACTAGCACAGAACCAAAAACTACTGGCAGGAGGGAGGGATGAGGAAGAGATACAACAACAATCTTTGGTATTTATCATTTTATCTTTAGCTCCTCCTCTCCCAAAGGGCACTGACACTTACCTTGAGCAACCTCCCTGTATTTTAAGCTTTCTTGATCCCCTTTAACAATGACTGATTCATTTCCAGCATATACAGGTATTTCTGCTCAGTTTCAGGGAAAGGAACTTGAACTTTAAGGAGATCCCTACAAAATCTCTGATTGTGGCAGGCATAACATTATGGTTCTTATGCGCTCATACCTTGATCCCATCAGGGAAGAGGTTTTATTTACCACAAATAAAGATGAAGGCTGACAGACAGCCTTCAAATCAAAGCACAAGCCAGAAAATGTCTGATTACTCCCGGAAGCAGCATTTAACAGCTTAACTCAGTCTTTATTTAGATATTATTTTGCATATTTCACCCATAATGAAAGGAAACCTGTTGTGAACGAAATCATTTGGTAATCTAATTTATCAAGATCACTCACACACTGACAGAGAAGAATTTTAATAAAATTTGCAGTTATGAGATCAATTTGTACTAATTTCCCTCGCTTAGATGCTTATGTCTTTTCCAGGGCTGGTAAATGGAAAATCTGAAACCCTAGTGCAATTCCAACCACTTCCAGAAAACACGGTTGTACGCTGTAATGTGTGTCTGCTTAGGGAATTTACTTAAAAGGCTCTACTTTCCTTAGTGTAACAGCATGCACTCTACCTCCCACTACTTGTATCACAATATTTTACAAGACTACCACAAATCTTTAAAGCATGGGGACGAATTAACTACACAGGGGCTGTCAGATATTTACCTTGCCCAGGAATGGTAGATGTATTAGATTAATGCCAAAGATAATAAATGTAGTTCAACTTCAGCAAAGGAGTTGGCAAGAGAAGAGGCATCACTGCAGAGATGCTTGCCTCAAAATCATGTATTGCAAAACATCAAATGTGTGCCCCCACCCAGTTATTCAGCAATTGGGAGTCAAAGGCAAGGTTCCTGTCAGCTGCTAACAAACACAAAGGGAAGATCACAGCATGCCTAAGGCCACACTTGGGACACCTTCTTTTTTCTCTACTGTCCCACGAGGTCAGAGTTTCAGTTGTATCTAGTGAATCTGACAGCAAGCAGCTTGTCCTTCTCTCTACAAGTTGCCCTGCCATTCATATCAAAGAAAGATCTTGGGTAAATATTACACTTTGACTAACATCTGGTCAGAACAGTTCATCACTAGAGAGAACCTATGCTGCCTCTGAGTGCAGTAGACCCTTTTTCTGAAAGTAAAGTCTCTGCTTTGGGCTTGTACTGGCGTTCAAGAGTTGGTGAGAAGACACTCAGGGAGCTGCTCCAGCAGGAACTACCCATTTTTCATCTCCCAGACAGGTTAGTTTTCAGCTCTTGTGGAGGCTTGAGGTTTGGTTGCACCCATACTTCTGCCATTCATGGAAGTGGCAGAAACAAGCAGCTAGAGAAGACAGGAGAATCAACCCACCTTGTTTGGCAACAGTGTGGGCTGGTACCCAATAAAGTGACTGTATATGCATCTCCCGACACAATGCAAGTAAAACACCTTCAGTAGGTTTCCTACAACTGGAGAAAGAAACGCTACCTCTCACCTTGTCAAAGGTGAGTCTTTCTGGGAGAGGGTGTTATCTCTGCTCATTCTTCTGTGAGAATGTGAGAACGACCACCTGCTTTTTTAGGACAACTATTTTCGGGGTACGACATTTGCTTACAATAGTGTTAGCATACTCAATTTTGCTCAAGTCATGCAAAATAGATGTATTGGGAACATCTGCCTTTCTTTAGTTTTTTTGTTTATATTCCTCAGCTATGTCATTTACTTGTTCTTTTCCTCCTGGTCCTACATATACTTCAAAGACATATTTTCAAAGAACAGTTTCTCTCAGCATAGCTTGCCCCCCAGCTGTAAAAGCTTTACTTACATATACCTCCCTTAGGAGAAATAACTTCTTTGTGTACAGCTCCTTTAGGCAACATCTGTAATCATGCAAACAGGTAGAACCTTCCCATGTGGCACAGCTCAAGAAGGAAGCATACACATCCTGCAAAGCAAACCCAGGGTAGCACCACAAATATTTAGATGCCAGATAAAATCCATATCCTGCAGCCTGGACGGCTATAAACAAATGCTTTCCATGCATCTTTCAAGTCAGTCAACCGAAGAATACACATATGGGTGAACAGACTCATTTCAGTTCACCCAAGGGTATGAAAAACCTGGGAATGCAACAAATCAGCTCATCCCTGGGTTACCGATCACACAGAGCTTCCTTTCCTAGCACAATCCTGGCCTTTGAACAGGATCTCCCAGCCTTTGTGACCAAGCAGACCTCTCTACAGTCATTCCATTTCTGGATTCTTCTTAATGCCACTGCAGAGCAGAGACCAAACTAGTCCAGTTTTTCCTGTACAGAATGATATATCTCATGCTTTCTAAAGATGCTTGCTGTAAGAAGTGCTGCCCCAACCCTGACATCAGCTGTACTGTATGTTTCTGCTCGTTACGATAGAAACGTATCCTGAAGAGCCAAATGGCCAGTAGTCTATGGTGGAAACTTTTGGATGTAGAATTGACAGAGCGAATGCCAAAGTCAAAACCAAGACCCAGCTTTCTGTCATCAGTGAGGGTCTTCCAGCACCCCGAGAAATGCCCTCAGGACTTCTCTGACATGCAATAAGAGGATCATGGCAGAAAACACCTCAAGAAAGGGAGGTAAGAAGAAGATATCAGAATACAAATCCCCGTAACATTGACCATAACAGGCACTATGATTTGTGAAGTCATCCTTTCCACAGGAGGGAAAAATATATTTATTTTGGAAAAAAAAGATAAACACACCTCTGTGTTTATTTGTTACCAAAAAAATGAGCCAGAGCTTTCAAAGCATCATACACATTCTGCTTCTTCAGTACAACCAGCACCATCATTCTTCCTCCAGGTTAGAAAAAAACAAATGTAAAAAAGAAATCCATGCTTTTTGAAAGCAGGTCTAGCTTTGAAGAAAACTGTGGCCAGTCCCTTCAGTTGTCTGGAACGATTTCCAGAAACATTTTCAAGAAAATACTAGCTGTGTATAAACACAAGAGTTGCAATGTTTCGCAAACTCAGAAGTTCCCAGGAACTGTCATTTAATACGATTCAGTTAACTAGTCACAAATTGAACTGATGCAATTTTAAGGGGGAAAAAAAAAAAAAAGCAGCAAGGATAAACAGGGCTGTATTTTGAGTATCCCTGGAAGACTTCTGTTTACAAAGTTATTGGCCTGCTGACTGACAATGACAGATTTTCTACCTAAAACTAGATATTGTTACATTTTTAAATTACTTCATGACATTGTGCTTGATCAAATTGAGTGCTGCAGTAAGAGGACACTAGCACACTGTCTAGCTGTCCAAAGGAATAGCTATTTAAAAATATGTCTTTTGCACATACTGCATTAACTGAATCAAGTAAAGTTGAGGCTTGCCTTGAATTTAGCCCTAAAAAATTATTAAGGGGACAAGTATTTAATTGTTACTTTTATCCTTGCTAAATCCTTTAATGAAATGTAACATGAATTGAACTAAAGATTATTACAGAGATCTTTTGCAACTAATACATTTAAATACATTAAAGCAGGGGGAAACAAACCAACCAAACAAACAAAACCAAAACAAGAACACAAGCCAGACTTATAAACAGATTAATATAAACAGCATTAAAAAAGTCACACTCTGAGAGCACAGGGCATTTTTTCAGGTTTGCTAGCACAAAAGTAACAGCAAAGGTTAAGAGCAGCAGAGGTGGCATATTCCATACAAATCAACACGTTCATGCAAACTGTTTCCATTTAGCAAAGTGACATACCAGTCCGCCTAGGAGAACTGCTTAAACAACACCATTGTTTGCATAAAGGAAGAGGATGCAGGGCAGGAACAGAGCAAACTGCTTGCTGTGAAGAGACCTGCAACATTTGTGCAGCCGGGCTGCTCCAGCACCCAACCTGTGGCACGAAGGCTTGAGATGGGCTTTTGCAGAAGCCTTGGCCTGAAAACCGTGGAGTGAAAGTCCTGTGCAGGGAGCTGGGGGCAGCAGGGGCTTGTACTCCAGCCTGTGGTGCAGAAGGCAGCCGTGGGGCAGCTGAGAGGAGGGGTGTGACACTGCCCTGCCTCCCCCAGGGACATCCCCCCAGAGCCCTACTCCTTGGGTTCTGTAGGCTCCGAGTGTGTGTCAAAAATTAATTAGCCCTGAAATGAATGGGAAGTCCTAAAACTGTTGGTTTATTACTGATTGCACAACTGATAACAGACGTAGTGTTCAGAGGATTCCCCTGTACCAACAAGCAGAAAGTAGCAAGATCACGAGTAAGAAAAGCTGCAGAACAGTGCCCTTTGCTGTGCCTGTTCACACTGGTATCGTTCACTGGCCTAAAATTAAAAAGAAGGGGGCTGATTTCACCGACTCCAACATCAGCAGTCCCGTGAAAGGGCTCACTTTGGCCAGGAATCAAAGGTTTATGGGAAAAAAACTAATGTAGAATCTGAGAATGACACTACAAATTACATTCCAGCCCCAGAATCAGTGCTAGAGTCAATGCTGACAACTGATTTGCAACAGTTCCCTGTAAATCCATAATGCATTTCTTTTTCTAAGTGGGGAAAATTCTCAATTTTTGTTGCCAGACACAACAAGAAACTTGCTGCCAATATCCTCACTTCTGTGAGAATACAGAATAATACCCCAAATGGGCATCACAACCTGCTGCTTCTGTAAAATCGGGTGGGCAGACACACTGAGTTGACAGTGTTACAGGCATCCATCCACTTTTCAGTCCCACTGTGGATTAGAAGGAAGAAATCTGTTACAATGTGGGTGATAACCAAGCAGTTGAATTCACCAGCCTTCACGGGAGGAAAAGGAGGTGAGTTTAGGCTGGTACCTTCAACAGAAATTTCTCAGCGAATCTTCTCTATGCATCCCCTAAAGCTGAGGTAACCCCAAAACTTCAAATTCAGCTTTAGAAGGACAAAGAACTGCTGTGAAGCCCTACTTTACGGCACCCAGCTTTTCTCCTCAGTAGAAAAGGCTTGGGTAAACTGCTTTTTGTTTTCTCTTGATCTCCCCAGGATGCAGCAGCCCTTGCCAAAAATAACTACGTTTTAATTTTCCTTCACAATTCCCTTGCAGAGGTTTGCACTGTTTTAATGCTGTAGCATCACATACCCTTTTAATCCCTGCCTACACATTTTAACATTTCAAACACATGCTTATTTATAAATGAAAAGCCACCAGGGCTTTGGTGAGGTAAAGTGGTTTAGTGGGGACTGAAACTGGGGAGGGGGAGTGGGGAGGGTGAGTCATCATTTTCTAGTTTTAATTCTTTCCCTCCTTCTCTGTTTTGGGCTTTGTTATTAGCAGTAGCACTTACTCACTTCAAGCAGGGCCAAGACAGAAAACAAGTCCTCTGAATTTGAAAGCCAAACAATTCCAACTCCTAATTCAGCTGTGCGTGCCTGCTCCAGGCTGCTCAATCCCTTGAGACCCCTTTTTGTAGCCCAGGCTTTTCCCTCCTTTAAGTGCCAACCCATTGACAGCCTTCGGCTGGGGTTTTGTCCATTCCCACCTGCTCCTGCAAGAGGGAGAACAGCCTGGGAGGGAGTGATGCCAGCCTTAAGTTTTGTGCAGTATTCAGGGCTGGGCATTTCCACACTGAACGGAGCAAACAGGTTACAAAAACTGTTTGCACATTCAAAGCAAGGCACTTGAACACTACCACTGCTCCAACTAAAACACCACTTAGAAATGAGTTGCGCTGCATACTAACGGGCAGACAGCACTTGTTCAAAATCTCCTCTCCTCTTTGGTCATTGCTCAACAGGGCACCACAAAATGTGTCCTCCAGCCCAATTACATCACTCTGCTGATGCTGGAACAAAAGGAGAAGGAGGCATGACAGAAATAACAAGGTAACCCACATCTCTAATGGAAGCAACAGCAGGAGGTAGAAAAATTAACTTCTATCGCATATGATTTTTCTTCCCACTTCAAGCACCCTCCCTCTCTCTAAACTTTCCTTGCATACACATATTCCTGAAAAAATAATTTAAAAAATAATAATAATAAAAAAGAAACAACTTTTTGCCTTAAGCTATGAAAGCTGGGCACTGCAGGAGCCCTAGGCCAGCCTGGGAATCAACAGCACAAGAATTCCAGCTCTAGACTTCTTAGGGATGCTTAAGTCTGGAAAAAGTCTTAGGTCTGAATGCCTCAGGTTCAGCTGCCATAGCCACGTTTCTGTACCAAAATACCCGCATCCAGTTTCAAAAGTCCGAATACTCTCCATCTCCAAGTATAATTTGGGACTAGTAAGAATATGTGGAACCTCTGAGAATTAGATGAGTTATTTCAGTAAATTAACTAGGTAGCAACTGTGAAAATGCTGATCCTAGACACTATTTCAGCTTCCTGGGCTATAAATGGATATAATTTTTACTTACCTGACAGGTGTGTCAGGAGAATTAGCTAATATTGACACTTTGATCTTTAAAATGCTTTGCCAAGTATTAATTAAGGAAAGACCAATTTGCATTTTAAATTGCCAGTATTTTGAAGTTGAATTTGTCCTCATCCATCTCCTAAAATGGTAAAGAATCTACTGTTTGTTTTGCTACATAGTCCCCAGGAGATTATTTCAGAGAAATGTGAGAAAGAAAGATTGACGTGCAGATCTGTGTTTCAAGGAGGATGAATGAATACCTCCAAATTAAAATCTGTGTTTTGTTGCAAGAATCTTCTCTCCTGTGGGTCTTGTAGCTACACCTGTAGACTTAGGTCAAATGTTACTGAATGTAGGGAGAAAGGAAACCTCAACCCCCCCAAAACACCATCTTTTTATAACTAACCTACTAGTATTTTTTACAAGGCAGGTCTCAAATTGAAGCATGAGAAGCTCATAACACGTTGCAAATATTCAAGTACTGCATCTACTGGTAAAGTGTGGCCTCATTTCTCCATAGAGGGAAAGGTGCCAACATATGGGCAAAACGATTATGGTTTTGTCTGTAGCCAGTGACATGAATTATGTCCAAAGCTGCGGGATGCTTTTGTTGGATGGGTCACCCATGCTGGCTGCTGCCAAGGCGTGCTGGCAGAGCCAGCTTTCTCCCAGTCACTCTGCACTCAATAATAAGAGGACGACTTTCACCATGGCTACTCTTGTCACCAAGATCTAGCAGCAAAAGTATGACATTTGGCCTTTACATGGCCCAGTGAATATAAACTCAGACTAGAGGGAAGTAAAAGACTGTACTTGATAGCATATGGGAAAATAGCAACATTTCCTGCGCTGGCAGGGGGATTGGACTCAATGATCTCCGGAGGTCCCTTCCAACCCCTACCATTCTGTGATTCTGTGAAGTCTCCAAATAAACTGCTCTGCACACCCCAGAGAGATCATTATGCAGGGCTGTCCTGTGGCTGCTACTGCTGGTGGTTGCAGCCTGACCTGGTGTCACAGGCTACTCATGCTGGTATTGCAGAGATATAATCTCTCCTGGAGTCGCAGCAATCACCCAGCCAACATAAGGAAGACAAAGGGAAAGAAAAAAAGATGAGACACTGGCACTGGAAGAGATATCAGAAAGCACATGCATGAGAAGAGACCCTGCGTAGTTCCCCCGAACAACCTTTAGGGTCTCAGCGTGATGACAGCAGAAATTCTGTGAGAACATTTTGCAAAGCCCATGTCTTGTTCTCACCTGCTGCCCAAGGCACGCAGAAGATACTGAACAAATATTATCCAATGTTTCAGTGACTTAAGTCCTACAGTTCTAAAGATGGGTCTTAGAAGCAATTCTGGAGACTCAAATCTGATGGATCATTATATCTAGAAAATACTAGAATTAAAGTTTCTTCAGCGATTCCTTCATGACTGTCTTTATGATGGAAGACTTTTTCCCCTGCTCCCCTGCCTTATTTCATGCACAGCATAGATACCGCTTAATGAAATAGCAGCTCTTCAATATTTATTTTTCTCCTCATTATCCAGTGTGGCTCTGTGCCTTATTTACCATGCTATCCAAGTGCTGCTGAGAATTATTTATAGCATTCATGATATAGGAGCCAAGTTCTTATAAATAACAATTAATTTTACAGTACCCAGCTGGATCCTGAAACTAAGGTGGACATTTTTGGGATGGACATTGTTTTGGATCAACTATTTTATAATCTAGAAGTCTACAGTGCATCTCTGTAGACTTCCCAGAAAGAACCTGCCTACCAAGCAGATCTTAGTGACAGCACATGACATGATGTGATCCTCACCCTTCACAAGGGTGTCTGAACTAGTCTATTTACAGTACCGGTGCACACAATTTACATAAGAAGTACTTTTGACAACAGTGAACACAACGCTCAGTGCTACAGTAAAAACTTGTTCCGGGGATCTCAGATTACAAGATACGCAGAGAGAACCTAATTTTGTTTTCTAATTAGGGCTGGGGGTACTTCTTCCCAACCCTGTGCACTTTCCTGCCTGTGCTCTACTTGATGGCACCTGCTCCTGATTGCCTGAGGTACACACTTTCCTTCCTTCTCCCTGCAGTCACTGCCTCAAGATAATTTTAATGTATCATCAGTATAATGCAAATCAATTAGCACCTTATCATCCCCTCCAGTCCAGATGTTTATATTTCTCCTAGTCTGTTGTTATTTTTTTACAGGGGGGAAACCCCTCTCACTCTTCCCACGTCCCCTCTCCGTCAGGAGAAGAGAGACAGCAAACCAACATTTCATTGGATTCCTCCAGCATCCCAACATTGCCTTTCAGCTCGGTGAAAGGTCAGTCCAGACATTTGCTGGAAGGGAATGAGGAAGAGGAATTTTCTTCAAGTTAACTCCACTTTCTGGCTTTATGGGTAATCAAAGCCAAAATCCTACCAGCTGTCCTACCAAACCACTGTAACGTATTCAAACCCAAGTTTCAGGTTTAATTTTTTGAAGGAAAAATTTTTAATAGACATCTCTGGATTCACTACACACCAAAATGGATGACTGGAAGAGGAGGTGCTGGATTTCATAGTTTCAGGGCTCTACTGCCAGGTTGTGAGTGACTGCAGGTAAAGCCACTGCTCCTCTTGGTTTCTGTTAAGTGCTTTGTTCCCTCTCTTAGACTCTGTTTTTTAGATAACAATGACTTCATAGCCACTTTTGTGATACAAAATCTCCACACAGTATTGTTAATTTGGTGTTACTACAAAAATCCCAGCCCATGTGAGGCCAATTAAATTTTGATAATTATGCAAGTTTAGAAGGGTAAATCTATCATTTTAATGTCAGCTGGCTGAAAAAAAAAAAAAAAAAAAAGGTGTTTTCCATTTAGGAGCTGAGTCTAAACCTGCACAAAAGTAAAATATCCAAAAAATAGCATCTTTTGGAGATCATATTTATTTTTACATCAAGGACAAAGTGCTAGTATCCATCTCTTCAGAAGGATGTATTTATGAAGCTCTGCCAGTTTCATGACTAGCTAATAATCATGTTGTCAATAGTCTACTAATCAACTTTCTGAAATACAGCTCTGCTTCATGGCTTTTATTTGTTTTCACATAGGTACACATATGAAATGACATTAACCGGGCAGATATCTTTTACAATTCAGCCCATATTCAAATGTTCCTCTCCTGCTAAACAGGCATTTAAAAACTTCCAAACAAACAAATCCCAAACATTCTGCTTATTTCACAAAAAATGGGAACCAAAGATAACAATATCTCTTCCCAAGTTTCTCAGGAGAAATAACTGAAGATTGAGTTGGTGAGAATAAAGTGAAAGTAACTCAAACTTACATGTACAAACTCAGCACACACGTGGCATTGTTCGAGAAGTGCTGCTGGCCTGAACGGGGTCACTCAAGATGGACTTTTAGGACCCCAAAGCAACTAAAGTGACCGGTACCAGTAAATACCTTCCAACTTTGTTTTGTTTTGTTCAATACACACCAGAAGGTTTTAAGGATTTGATATCTTAAGAGCCTGTCTAGGTTTCAGACTGGGCGAGATACCAGTAATGCAGAGGGGCAATGCACTGCCAAGTTGCCAAACCTTTAGCTTATGCACATTGTGTCAAATTGAAGATCTTAATTTCAAGCAACCCTCTATCAGCAGACAACTCCATCTAACCCAGACAGCACTGCACAATGTTTCTGCAATATCTCACTGCTCCAGCATACTATAGGTCAGTTTGTAATTTTAGAAGACAAGGTTATAAAAGCCCAAAGGCTAAAATTAAGACTGTCCCAGCTTGTTGGACATTTAAGATGGGATCATCGTCCTATTTGACATCTAAGTCATGGTTTCTGTACTTTCTCCAGCATTTGGAAAGGCTCAGCTGACTGCTTCCAAACTCATCAGGCAGGCTCTGGGAAATGGAAGGTGAGATCGTGGGAAAAATGCAGTAGGAAAAAATACTGGAATGAATCTGTGGCAGCTAGAAGTTCATGACTATCACTACACTGCACACCAGAGCCACTCAAAGCCTCCTGGGGTACAACTTGAGAGATAAGGCTTTCCTTCACACACAAATACCTACGTACAAATACACGTGCATGCACACAGTTAGGGGGTTGACATTATTATGAAATACAGCCAGGAAAGCAATTGCTTTAATAAAAATAATGGGGTATTCACCAGCAAAGCAACAGTTTCAAAAGGGTCTAGAAAATGAACCAAAGCTCTTACTGTTAAAGAACTATTGACTCCAGGTTTGAGAAAGTGACCTCAAGTGAGCAATGATGCACTTAGCCTGGAACTTGCAGTCGTTGTATTTCACTCTAAATTGAATTGCCGATCCAGTGCAATCTTCTTCTACTATAAACTCCCATCTTTGGGGCAAGTATACAGAAAAAAAACCCCCATATATACTGGCTGTATTATTCCAAGTTAGACAAAATTCCACTGGAAATGGAAAATATGTCTGCAGTACAGAATTTTAAAATCCCCCTGGGTATTTATACAGGGGTAGTGTTTGGGTTTTATTCCTTTTAAGGGCACTTAGTGACAACTTCATGTTGACATTTCTCCCGTGAACAGTTCATAAGCATGCAAATAAGGAATAGCACGTGGCCTAGTTTAAAACACTTTGGTACGTAGAGCCTACAGACACATACTGAAAACCACATAATACATGTTTTATACCTCACATGCATATGTACAATGGTCATATCCAGCATTCTTGCAATACTAAAAATGGTCTTTTTGGTAAATCAGGTTGTCAATTTAGCATGATTTATAATATCAAAATCAGTGGTCTGCACATAAATAATTGACACATGCCGTGAAATACTTACATTCACTTTTCCACTACTCTTCTTCACTACAATCAAGTTATTTTCCAGGACAGTGTTTAATCTTCTTACTAAATAAAAGAAGACAGCAATTAAAAATATATTCATATGCATTAAGCTATGCTCAATCAACTTACATTTATGAACTTTAAAATATTGATTTAAGATCCTCTATAGCATCCCATAAACTTGTAATTTGTTTATATATAGTCAATTTTATTACATTTTAAACACAACTTTAGCATACCGTAACTTTCAATCCTGAGGCTAAATGGGGCAATGCTCTGCATTTCAATAGCTGCTTGGATAATAAATCAGATGGACAGCTGTTCACAGATGTACAACTAATTACCAAAGAAGTGAGAGCTCAACTGATATATTACCAGAAAGAATGCCTGGCATTACAGATGGAGTATTGTATGATTTGGCACTCCTCTAGCTAGAGCTTGAATACATGCTTATCAGTGGCAGTGCTCAGCACCTCCCGTGATCAGACATTTAAGGACAGAAGAGAAACAGTGCCTGTCCCTCTAGGGAAGTATAAAATACCATCTGATACTCTTTAACATCACCATATATGCCAAAAAGTGATAAAAAGAGGTTCATTTGATTGTTCAACATGAATGTGAAGACGACAACTGTCCTGAAAAAAATATCCCGGTCGATAGACGCAGTGAGTGCTGAATGCCCCAACCTGTTCTTTACACAGTTATTTCTCATTTGTTTTTAGCAAAGAACACCCAAACACCTGGCAAAGCCCACCACCTTTTCTCCAAAGCCATCTCATCGCAGCTGAACCTGACTTAGAGACTTGCATAACATTGTCTCACCAAGGAGGTATGACACAGACATCATCAGGGCTTTTATTTTCCCTTCATGTTCCTTGATGCTGCCCGGTACTAAACCAAGTTTATTTTGTTAATGTTCAATGGGATTTAATTTCTTGTTTTCGTTCCCCATATCTAGTTGCTGTGATAAGACATTCTTTAGGACTGTGTATATTCATCTCTTCCCAGGGAAAAGCTGTTTGAGGGAACTTGCACCCTCACTGGGTGGAGGATGAACATGGATACTCAGCAAAAACATGAGATGAGGGACATGGCAGAAGAGTTGGGTGAGATTTTTAGACCACAGCTGCATGATACGGCCTAACTGGACAATGTAGGCTTGGACTGGGACTGAGGGAAGTCATAGGAGGGGACTGTAAGTAAGGCAGCAAACTCAAGAGACAGACAAAATTTTTAGATTTTAGGATGAAGAAGAAGGGAAGATTTCTTTCTGTGTCTTACTGACAGGGGAAAACAGACCTGGTGCAACCTAAGCATATAAAGGAAAAGGAAATACAGAAATAAAAGGAAGTGCAAAGGGCTGTGAAAGATGATAATACTGTCAACAACAGCCAAGAAGGAAGGAGGTGGAGGTGGTCAGCCAGGAAACAAGACTTCAACCCACTGAGGAGTTGCCTTTCTGTGTTCATGTTGCCTCTCTCCTTTAAAGCATTTTTGCAAGCACTGCATGTGCTAAAAGGAGAGCGGCTGTCTCTGAGGTCAAGGAGGTGGAGAGGGCAGAATGGAGATGACCAAGAGCAACGTAAACTGGAGAGCTGAAGGTGAGGGAGGATACAACACTGGCCAGATATTGGAGCATAGTAGTGTGATATAGAGTTAGTTTGACATGTAAACACGCTGCAAGGTTTGGGCCCATCTTGCAGAGCTGGTTCACATCTCAACTTTGCAAACACAACAAGTGAAGTGCATGGAAATTAGTATTTGGCTGAGCCTGGAAAAAGAATCAAATGTACTCTCAGCCCTGACTGTTGTGTCCATCCAGTTACACCCCCAGTAATAAAGGCACGTCCCCTGCTAATAACATCAGAAATTTATTTATTGGAAAAACAGGTTCATCTGCAACCCAAGAACTGGCAGAGAGTCATCAGACAACTTATGTGTCAATTCTCACATGGGTACAACAGGCATTTTAGTCTGTAGCTGGTAATCAGCTATGCGAGAGAATGACACTACCAAACTACTCGATTTTCTGTGTTATAAAATAGGAAGCCTTTTTCATCAGAGGTTTAGGACACAAGCCAGAAATCTCACTCACTGCCTCCCTATTTATTCAGACTGAGTCATTAGATTTTCCAGGTTTCTCCACTCAAATGGCATGCTGCTTTGGCTAGGCATAGATGGACACGACTGGTACCATCTGCCGCAAGGCTTCTTGGTTTTGTTTGGGTTTGGTTTTTTTTTTTTCCTTTTACCTCCTGCTCATAGCACAACAGCTCTTTTTCAGTATCTTACACTGGAACCCCACAGGGAATTGGTCTTTCATGGTATGGGTTTGGCCAGCTGGCCAGTCAAAATGGACTGCTTGAACGGAAGGAACTGAAATACACATCGCTGCGACAGGTCCTCTGACAGCTGGAGGCTCTTGCAGGCTGGCCTCAAGTTAAGAAGTATTTAGGTGACATAAGGGAGTTGCTCTTGAAAGATGACAGAAACCATGAGCACAAACAAAGCAAGAGGGTAGGGGGATGCTCACGCAAGCTGACTTCAGTTTAACAAGGTTGATCCTCCTGTTTCTCCTCTCTTCGTTGGCTTGACTGCCATGAATTGCCTTCTGGAGAAGGAATCAATCTTTCCTGAGATACTTTTTGGAGGAGACTCCCTCTCACCTCCATAACCCACAAAGGAGAGCGGGGAGATTACTGCCATTTGACTACATTTAGCTCTTACTCTGTCCCACCCCAATCTGAACCACTTACCTGCTCCCACCTTTCATATGACACAATTTCTGTCTTTCAAATCAAAATACTCCTTTAGGATGAAAGGACAAAGACAACTGCAGATGTGTCATGCAGTTAAGACCTTTAGGACAGGTCAATATCCCAGCAGAGACGGGACAACTGTAAACAACCTCCCCATCCTGCAAGCGCCTTCTCCCTCATCAGGCAGCTGCTCCGCTATATTTAGGGTGAGCGTCTCAGATATGATAAATTCAAAAATATTATAAACTCAGGCTGATTGATCGTGTCCAAGTGAAAAATTTTGCAAGCGGACAACGCGCTGTCCTGACCCTGCAGCTGCCGGTGGGATCGTGGCTTCCAAAAGCTGCAAGGAACAAAGTGCAGCAGCACTTGTCCTGCAGAGACTAAAGCTGACATGGCCATAAATAGGTGTAAAAACATATTGACTGTTTTTTGCTTGCTTGTTTGCTTCTAGAGCTAAAAACAGATCATAAACCACATTTCTTTGATGAAGGCTTTTGTTTGTTTGTCAGAAAGGGCAGGCACTGGGTCAGGGATAGAAAGCTGTACTATCCGGTTCCCAGACACAGACCTTATTCCCCTGAGCCCTCAGCTATATGTAACATATGGAGCAAATACTTTTCATATAGACTTTTATAATCCCATGGAACTTCTTTCTGTCTGTTGGGTTAACAAGCACGGTGCACTTGATAGGATGGAGCACGTAGGATAACACTACACACTGCTTTTTTGAGCTTAATTTTGAAAACTGATCATCATATTTCAGTGCTGGGAAGGCTATGTTACAACACTAGAGATCATGTCCATATGGAAACAGGATATAGAATTTACCATTAAAAACTTCAGGGTGCTATCAAATGTCAACTTAAGACTCTAAACACTTCACTGTATTTACATCTCTAATTAACTCTCTATCACACTAATACACTCCAGTATCTGGCCAATGCTGTGTCTTCCCTTACCTTCAGCTTACATTGCTCTTGGTCATCTCCATTCTGACCTCTCCACCTCCTTGACCTCAGAGACACCCACTCCACTTCTAGCACATGAACCCCAGAGTTTTATTACCGACTTTGCATCTGTCTCCTCCACTTGGCTACCTCAGGCTTAGTATCTTTGTTGTCTTGAAGCTGCTCAACATAGTTCTGCCTTCAACTTAAATCTGATACTGATTAAACTCTTTTTTTTTTTCCTTTGGTTTCCAGTTAATCCCCCATCTTTTTGACCTCAATTTTATGCACTATGAAAATACCTTGATCACCCCCGTGTAAAAATTAACAGAACATTAAAATAATACAAGTGTTAAATATTGCTGGGTATACCTTAAAAGAACAACCACTTTCAGACAGTTTTTTCATTTTGCTCTTCCTATAGTTTGTGGGGAAAAAAGAAACAAACCAAACCAAACCCCAAACAAACAACAAATACTGGAGCTTTCTGTTCTGCAAGTTTAAAAGTCTCAGGCCAAAATCTCAATTTTAAAATATACAGTAAGAACAAAGACCAGCATAACCCCAAACCAAAACCAAAGAATTTGTGCTCATTAACCCTTTCTAAATAGACTCCACTTTAGGAGACTAAGTCTCTTATCTTTTTATAGACTTCTGCAGAGAAACTTCTTAACTATAGCATTAAACACACTAACCACAAAGTACTTTTTTCTCTGCTGTCCCTTCTGACCAGTCTGGAAATCCTACCTGCTCTTTCAACAGCATTTCACCGCAAAGATCAAACAGCGAGAATGTTCTTCTTTGAACTGCCAACGGGTTGAGATCCAGCATCTTGCATATTAAGGCAAGAATTGAAGCAAGCATCTGTGGAGGAGTGGGGAGTGGCACTTTTTCTAGCCTCTTCAGATCGTCATTTATCAAACCTTATGACTGATACTGGACAAAACCGTTCCCTGCCTTGTCACATAACATAAGGCAAGAGGGCTCCCCTCTAACCAGCAAGGTGCTGACCCAGCTCTGAATGCTGACCAATGCTTGTCAAGCTGCCTGGCCACGCAGCATAAAGTTTTAATCAAATGCAAAGCAACTGAGAAGCAACACCAATTTCTCAAAAGCTGTTTTAGAAACCCTTAAACTTCACTTCCTCATCTTCCAACACTGTATTTAGATTGCTAACTTTACAAGAGTAAGTACACCAAGAAATCCTATCCGTAAGTTTTAAAGCTTTGAAGAAAAAGTTATTTTAGAAAGATCCTCAACACGAGGCATAAACATGATGCCTGGTAGTGAGCTGTAATTCAAATAATTTTACTGGCACACACTTGGGACTGCCAGTGTAACTCATGGGTTTTTTGGTTACAGATGAACACCACTATCCTAAAATACTACAAAAGCCATGCTAGGCAGTAATTTTAGCTATATTAGTTACTTGTGAATGTTAAAATAGCAAATAGGAGAGGCAGACTTTTGCAGAGTAATGGTTGTACATTTTTTGCATCATGAAAATCATGTAAATGAAACTTTACAAATCAGATGTAAAAATGGAGTCCAGGTTGTCTTCAGTTCAAACACACCTGCAGTGACCCTGGCTAGTCCATGCAACAGGCTCAACACCATATGCAAATCAGAGAAGATCAGAATTTTTCTATGTGTTAGGGTAACCAATACACATTAAAGGTATCTCCATATATTTCTTTTTTATCTCCAACTTGAGTTCCAAGGACTTAAGGTGATAAATTCAAAACCATAAACAGTCTATGTCCTTTACTTTTCAAATGCTATTTGGCAAATTCTTTCAAAACATATCCCATGAGAAGTAGCTTATATCACAGTACAGGAGGTTTACACATGCCAGTGTAGATATCTCCAGCCAAAGGAAGAAGGTTGGCTTTTCCAAAAGGCAATGGAAACTGGGTTTCTTTCTCTTACTGTTGGCTAGAGAGGCATCCCAGTTGCTCAAGTTAAGAGTCTGATTTTTTTTTTAAGTGAATATCCTCATTATGTAAGGGAATAACATCTTAATTTGTGCCCTCTGGCTAAAAAAGACTCAGAAGTTAGTGAAAAACTCATCCATGTCTTTACTCTGATATACCGTGCATGAACATAGGCAATAAAGAACCCCTCTTTAGTAGCTTAGCAGTGTCCTCAAGATGACCACATACAAACTTTCAACAGCTGTCTTGTTATCCTTTTCATCCAGCACTTTGCTATCTCCACAACTGTCAGGAGACCAGAGTGGACTTCACGGCAAGTTGCCGAGGCAGATCTTTCATTTCTAACTCACACAGCTTCCCAAAGTAACAAAGGCTGCCTGCAAGCAGGAACCCAGTCTCTGACTATCAAGTAAACACTTGCCACTTATAGTCCAGCTGAAGGTTAATCATCAAGTCATTTACAAAACACGTGCTACTTTGGAGACCAAAGGTAAAATCCTGTGGTCACTGAAGTGAGAGTAGCTTATTCTGGACAAGCCAGAATTCTCGTCCTGAACGTGCACATCTGCATTAATGCAGTCACCTAGCAAAGGGGTACAGGAGCGACCAACACACACCGAGCCAGAAATCACTCACACTTCCACTTTGATGAGCCTGTGCATTTAACTAGCTTTGCTCAGTTAAAATACATTTATGCACACCTGCCTTTGAAGAGCACACCGTGCTCAAGATCCCAAACAGACAAGCCTTTATTGTCCAAAGGGAGGAGTGTAGCATAAATTCAAACACTCTTTGTGTTTACTGTTACTCTCTCGGCTGGCTTTAGACAGCACTTTTTCAGCATGTAATGACACCGAATTTTTCTCTGAAGCGCTCGAATTTTGCTCTGACAGCAATCAGGGCCAAGGCCAGCTGCTGTCACACATTGCCTCCATGCAAGGGACCTATCTGTGCAACCTGGTGGTCTCCCTGCAGTGCAAGATGCTCCTCACATCACGAGCATCACCTAGCACAGGTGACAGGAGAGACCATTGCTACATAGCAGAACAAAGTTTACTCTTAACGTTTCCCAGGAACTCAATATTATTATGTATCTGGCATAGACAGATTTTCAAATTACCCAAAATTCAAAATTACCCAAAGTTCAAAAGTTCAGTTTTCCCTTCACTTTCCTATTCCTTCAAAGTCCTAAAATGATATTTCTGTTTCTCTCTGTTCTCAATTCTCAGATAGTCCTTTTTTTCCCCCTCTCCTTTAGCTTCTAAGATCTAGAGAAGACAAGACGCATAGAGAGAGGTATATCAGAAAATGAAGGAGACTGCCATCTATGTTTGTGCTGACTGTAAAAACCAGTAGAAACACAGAACAGTTAGACTTGTTTGTATTCACCAGCAGTTTTCAAAGTACTAAAGTAGCTCAATCATTTCAAAATACGAATAAGTATTTCACTGATAAAGAATTATTAGGAATCTCACGTTTTTCTGGTGATGTGCAGTCCTACAGGTAGCTCTGTGCTCACCATAAAATATTCTACAGCTGCTGCTTTGGCTTAAAAACAACCCCAGCAACACCAACCACCCCTCCTTTACAAAACACAGCTGCTAACTGCTAACCAAAGAACACAAAAAAATCACCTAAATTGTCCTACGACCACTGCTGTTCAATCAGGATAAACTGTGCTGCATCCAAGGACACTGCTTCAGAGCCTCCCACCTCAAAAAAGAAAATCAGTATCTGCTATATTACACTCTCCCTTTCATCTTCATGTCGTTGAAGGCATTCCACAGGCAGTTTTATTTCTGAGAGCACTGATTTTCGATCGATCTGCTCTGGCCTGGATTTGAAATAGGATACTATGTGAAATTGGATCCTGGGAGCCTCAAACATGCCCAGGCTTGCACAGGAGGTTAAACATAAAGAAGGTTTTTTTTAAACACAGGGTGCTAGTAAAACTGATTTTAAAGTGCCCTCCATTTCTCTTGGCTGTAAGTAATATATTACCTCTATAAAGTCTTTTATATCAAGCTCTTGAAATTCTTTATTATTTATACAATGCCATTGTGCACACCTCGCCTTAGAAATATGCATTTTAATAGTCAACCAAAGTGATCCAAACCACCAAGGTAATTAAGACTGCCTTAAAATTGGCTTCACTACCTTTCCCCATATATCTGCCAAGCTATAGCTCAGTCCTTCAGTCTCTTCATCACGTAGTCAGTGGGAGTACTCACACAAGAATTTGAAGGTTTACTCCCTAAATTATAAAATGCAGCCTGTCCTACTGGAAAAAGAAGGAGGCATGACAGTGGGAGTGAGAAAAAGGAGAGGAAAAATGCTAACTGTAAGGGAGGTAAAAAGGCAAAAAGACTGTTAAATGGGGAATGTGGCACGGATGAGATAGAAGTAACATAAGGTGATAGCAGCAAAGGCTGGTGTGGAAAACATGAAGAAAAGCTTAAAAGGTTGGAGAGCTTATCCTGAACACTCTAGGGCTTTACATGCATTTGCAAGACATTGAACAGAGAAGAAAGTGCAGGGAGAGCAAATTGGAGTGGAGAGCTGAGAGCTTTATTTTTATTTTTAATTTAAAAAGTAAAAATCCCCCACTTTCCAGTCCTTTTTCATATCCCACTGGGATGCCAGTTCCTCTGGAGCAGAGTATAAGGACTCCTAGCACGGAGAGACAGGCAAGCCTTGCCAGAGCTCAGAGAGAGGGATCGGTGGGTAAACTTTTTGAGTGTCTCCTTTGATTGCAACTGATTTTTCCCAGGATAACTCATCGCACTACAAACTTTATTTCTTTTGTTTGTTTCTCATTAATACAACAGTGGCCTGGCTGTGCCTCTTGCTGGGCAGATCAGAAAGCATCACAGCAATGCAAGTTTAAATACCAGGGATGTCTCATTTGTCCATCAAAACCAAGGAACAAGGCAACTCTGCCTAATTATCAGCAATATAAGAACACTGCCCTTCTTCAAATCAGGCAGAAGGGCTCTTCTAATCTTCAGTGCCTCTCAGGGAATCAGCCTCATTCTCCCCCACCTCCCCTTGCTTCCTCTGTGAGCTGTCTTCGTAATCTGGAATCCTTCAGAGCTGGGAACCAGACCCCCTGCCTTGATTCCCATCATCTGCACTGATTTATGTTAGCAAGCCAGGCCAGCTTGCTGTCTGCACACCCAAGAAGCCCTTACACTCTGATACTGTGACCTTTTTACAAAGCACCCCACAAAACTAAATCCAAAACAAAACAAAACCAAAGAAAAATATAAAAAACCCCACCCCAACAGTCCAGCAGAGCTTTTCTTGCCAAGTTAAAATTTACTGTATGCTGTGTGAGTTTAACCTACCTGCTGCTGTGGAGTACAGATACTTCCCTGGGTGCAGCTGCTCTTCTGGTGAGTGAACCCTTCTTCTGCAAATAATTCAAAGGTATTTCTAGGCTGGGGGAAGGGTGCAGACTTATCTTATTCACTTCACTAGGAAAGATACATATGTTGGGTTTGTTTTCTTTTTTAAAAATCATTCCAAACTGTGATAGGCACTGGGCTCGGGCTGATACTGCCCTATCTCACAGAGCAAGTCACAGTGGGTTCTGAAATCATAGGCTCTGCAAACACTGGTTTTACCCTCCCTCCAGGGACCTTAACTCACCCAGCACTCCTGAGCAGAGGACCAGAGGACACCCATGTTCACACCCTCTGTCGATGGCTGTGCAAAAACCCCAGCTGATCCGATGTTCCAACCAATTTCAGTCATTCCCTGGCTAACAACCTGCTCTTTTTTCTTTGGTGTGTTTTGGTTTTTGGTTATTTTTTGGTGTGTTGTTGTTTTTTTTTTCTTCTTCTTCACCAAACCTCTTTCTTTCATGTTTATATGGGGCACCAGCTACAGGAAAAACTGCTTGTTGTTCAGTTCAGCACCCTTTTTTTTCCACCAGCAGAGGAAACCGCGTTTGGATTCACACAAAGGGAAAGGCAATATTTATAAAGGAAGTTCCCACACTTCCTCTTCAAACAAATCACTCCTGGCTGCTTTTGCAATTACAGCCCTACCATAATGAGGGAGGGTTGGGAGGATGGTGTTAAAAATCATTGAGCGTATTATTTCCTTTTAAAGTCACTTGCCTCTGAAAAGGAAGCTTCCAGAGAGGAAAGAGTTAAGCATTCTGGACTAACTGTTAAGTTTTCAGTAACTAATTTACTCTTCCTGTAGGCCTGGAGGAAATCCACAGCCACCACAAATATTCCTTGCTCATTTCAATACTACTCTTTGTGAAATGGATTTTAATGGCCAAGCCAAGCGATCCAAACCGCAGATGTAATTAATGCCGCTGCAACCGGCTCCACGAGAGGCTGGGAAGCTCCCCATGCCCTGTCAGACTGTCTGACATGGCACAGGCCAGGTGGGGTGGCAGTGATACCAGGAGGACAACGCCTTGTCCTCATCCTCCTCTTCACCCTCATCCCCACCACAGCATGCTGCCAGTGACCTGTGAAAGCCGGTGTGGGACCTCTGTGGAGGGGAGGTTGCTCCCGTCTGGAGGAGCATTTGCTCTCCCCATTTCCATCCCATGCCCTGCTCCCTGAGTTATAAAGCTCTGCCACCACAAGCACACTTATTTGTAAGGCTGCAGTGTTAAAAACCTCTCTTATCCATGGGAAAGCTGTATTTGACAAGCAGTACCCCCCTCCACACACAGTGGTTAAAGTCAGCAACACGAGCAGAGGAAGCAGAGAGATTTTTCTGACAATTCCCTGGTAAATCAGCTTCCTATCTGAACCTTCCATAGTGAGTCAAACTGCTAGTCTGCCTGAAAGGCCACTAGTCCCCTGATACTGAAACCTCTCTTAGATCCATAACCAGCAAAGGAAGAATAAGTTTTTCCTGAAACTCCTATCCAAAGCGTGGGAGGATGGAAAATCAGATCAGCATACCTTGCTGAAAATAGTTCTTGAGATAAAAGGTGTGATTGTTTTGGCAGTACCTTCTCCCTTCTCCTGCCCTCCCCTTCTCAGCCATGCTGAGGTGTGAAAGGCTTAGGAAACTCCCTGTCCCTACTCCACAATTTTTTCGTGTTTAATTTTAGATTGGAACACAATTGGATTTAGACTTGATTAACCTTTCATCCAAAGAAAATTCTGCACCTTTGAGTTACTAATTTCATTTGGTAACCGCTGCTGAAAACTAACTCCTTATTTTTGAAATTAAATCATTGCCAAATTCTGTTTTCAAGTGCTAGCTGCCCAGAGTAAGGCTAAACAACTTCCCAAAACAATTATATTCAAATTACTAATTTAAACCACTTGAAATATTATAATTAAAATCAATTAGTTTACACAAAGAGATCTACAAACCCAAAACATAGTTACCATGAAAGAAATTCATTGGCTGATGAATAATTAATGCAGCTCTTCACTCGTTTCACCTCATGTGCCAAGTAGCACAAAAGAAAAGTCATTAATATGAGTGGATCACAGAATTAACAGAGATCATTACACATTTATGATCACTAAATAGTTTAAGAGGAAAGTATTCAGGGAAAAAAAAATAACAAACCTGCAATATTAGGTTCAGAACAAACTGAAACCCACAATTTTGTCCATCTGGATGAAACAACAGAGGAAAGGAAAGCAGAGCCGTCGCATAGGCTTGTTAGCTGTAGGTAAGCAGCAAGATCTGTGGTTAGCTGTAAGAAGTGACGTTCTACTCTGAAACCTCTGTCTTCACACCTGCAGGTAAGATTCATGAAAGCAGCTGGCCTGACTGCTCTCCCCTCTCTGGAAGATAAGCACCAAGACTTGGCCAATTACCTCCATGTGCTTACCAGGAAGGCATGTCCTTTTATATCCACACACGTACTTTTTCCTCTCAGCCACCAAAGGTAGAATTTTTCTAGTTTGACGTGCTACAAGTCCCTTGGAAAAGCACATTTCTTCTTTTAAAAGCAGTGGGTTTTGGTAAACAATACACAGATTTCCTAGGAATTACTGGACCTACGTACCTCTTGTTAAAGAGTGCTCCAGTGACACAAAATGATGTCAATGGAAGAATAGCGTAAATGATTCATTGCTGCACGACTGAATTATTAATCTTTAACATTCCTTGACTCTATTATTTGTTTTGGAGTGGGTGAGAATCAGTGGGGTAAAACACAAGCAAATGGTCACTGTCATGTCAATGGTCTGACCCTACTCCACTTTCATCCTCTTAACCATTTCTCTCCAGCTAGACTTTTGCATCATTTCAAAGAAAAAATTGGATTCCTACATGTTTGGTTTCATTTTCAAAATGACTCAGAGACTATTTCAAAAAAATGTCAGAGATTTAAAAAAGTAGTCCTGGTAGGAGAACATTCATTGCCTTTTAAACATTAAATTACAGCAGAGAAGTGAGGGAGGTGTTTTATCAAAGAGCTTCCTGCATGCTGTTACTACCTCCTCTGTGTGACACAACAGGGATATTTTCACATGGTGAAAACACTGAGTTTGTAACACATTTTTGCTCCAAATGGGAGGATCACCTGCCTCCCTTGATACACAACATACCTTCTCTTTCCCTCAATACATTACTCTTGCTGTCCTATTTTTTTTAGTACTTTTCCCCATAGCCTGCTCTATGTCCCATCTGCTGAAAACAAAGAGTGCAGCCAGTAACATGAGACTTGAACTTTCTACCTCCTGACAGTAGCGGACTCAGAAAACTAGACAAAACACACTGTCCCATTTCTTGACATTGTCTGTGCACTGATCTCAGAATCTAAACCCTTTCTGGTCATGAATGATAAATGATGAGACTTCCTCCTTGATAAATGAAGCAGCTTTCTCCAAACAAAGCTCAGCCAACTTTATTGCACAAAGCTTGCCTTGCCTTGCCTAGGACATGGATAAAGCACAACCATGAAACTCATCTTCTGTTCTGAGGGGAGCTGTTGCTCTGCACAGAGTCCCAGAAGAAGAGTACCATTTACCTAGTATTGTTTTATGGCCAATCGCCTGGGCCCCTCAGCTAATACTAAAGCAGTTGTGTGGCTTACAGAAGAGTTTTGCCACTGCTAACCTGGGAGTATGTGCCCCATGCTCCAGGGAACAGTGTGGACAATGTTAGAGAAATGGGGCTCCAGTTCACACCTGGTGTGAGCAGCCAGACTCATGCTGCCCTTGATGTACCTGTCCTGCTGAGTATGACAGAAAGGCAAGGGGGTCAGTTCCCAAGACCAGTCACTCACCAGCAGCTGAGAATGGGCTGATCTTTTCCACCATTTAAAAATGGGTAATCACATTTATACAGGTTCAGCTTCCCAGGTGAACTCCATTTGTTTTCTTGCGAATGTGAAATACATACAGACTCACCGGCTCTGCTGTTTGCAGGGTTGGGATAAAATCCTGATCTCTTTGCAAATAAAAGGTAAAATCCTGAGATGCGCATAGTTTCACGCCCTGGATGGTCAAACTGGTTTCTCCTTATATAAAAGGAGCATTGTTGTCTCACAGAAATTCACTTTGTAGGGCAGGAAGTACCTCTTAAGGTACTGGAAATGAAGGATTTTCCATCCTGGGAATGACCTGCCTTTCTTACAGCCTTGCTGGTTCAAAACAGACTTTTGTTCTCTTCCGAATTCTATGCCTTCCACCAACAAGTACTACTACCAACCTGTTAGCACATAATTTTCATATCTTTTGAACAGATGGAAGTTTTGAGATTAATTACACTCAGTTTCACAGTCAGCCCAATCCCAGCAAGTGTTATCACCACAGACGAAAGAGCCCATGGATCTGCTTCATATACCCGTAAAGATTTCCTCTGCCTTTGAACTCAAGAACAACTTAATGGACATCCCTGTGGCTTAAATATTCCCCAAACAAGGCAGAAGTTTTAAAAAGCACCACTAGCTCCCTCTACTTTAAGGGAAAAAAGTTCTTTTGTCTGAGAAATGCCCTCTATTCCGCTGTGTTTAGGCCTCAGAGGCAGCAGAGCTGCATGTAGGAAGCATAACCTGAAAGCGATGCCAGAAAGACAATGCCATGGTCTTACTGGCACGATACCCATTACTTTTGTAGCCTATGCTGAAAAAGTGCTTGACACATTATGGTCTGGAACATGCCTGTATAGCCTATGGTCATAAACTGGCCAATATTGATTGCTGGGTGTAGGCAGTAACCAAGTAACTAGAAATGAGTAGTTTTGCCTCTAATTACAGAGTGCTAGAACCCAATGAAATCCTGCCTGAACGCAACAGTTTTCCCCCTCTCAGCAAAGAAGTTGCCATTTTTCTCAGTAGCTCCTCTCTGTAGGAACAGGGTGCTAAGAGGCTGTGCTAAGACACTGCTCACCATGCAGCCTTGTGCAGCAGGACACACAGAACCCCATGGCAAAGCTGCCTGTAATTGGCATGCCTCTCTGCTGATCTCACCTCTGAACTCATGGAACAAAAGAAAGCATTAATCCACATCTTCAAGAATTCAATAGTCATTTAAGCAGAAGGTCAGGTACCTAATGGGCTGTCAAATTCAGGCTGTCTATCTGCCTGTCTTCTCGGCTTCCCAAGTTCCCAGGCCTTGACTGAGGGTGCTCGGCAGCCAGGCACTTTGTTTTCCTGCCAAAGCACTATGAAGGCCTGAGCACAGGCGACTGCTTTGCAAATTTAGGTTGGGATGACATATTCTGGCTTCCTTGAAGGAGAGAGAAAAAAAAAAGCAGCCATGAGAAGGTACACAGAGAAATTTATTAAGGATGCTATTTGTTCTGTATCACTGGCACACTTCAATAGAACATAAATATACTCTCAGATGTCTGTGTTGCACTTTTTGAGCTGAACATTACTATGATTGTAGTAGTTTTAGGACACCTCATAGCAAGGATAATAGTGTGGAAATGTTACGTGGCACAGATAAAAGTAGCGTGCACAATTGTACGCCTTTCCCAGTTCTTTTCCAGTGCCACAGGTTACAGAATGAGTTTGAAAACTACAGCCTGGAATGCAAACCATTGCTACAGCTCCCAGAAATTTCCAGGATGCACACAAAGAGAAGGGAGCCCTTTCCAGATTTGTTGGGACACAGCCTGCCGTGCATACTTGCTTTTGAACAGTCTTTTAAAACCAAAACATTTTTTTCCAAACAGATCACAGGTCACGTAAGCTTCCCGAGGGATATATTGGTTACAGATGTTTTCATGTAATAAAATATTCTACTCAACTGCAGTATTTCTAACTGATAATGCTAAAACTAAATTACCCTTGTCTAATGGTTATGTCCCCAATGTACTCCTTACCATAGCAAACACTGGCTCATTTATTACCATTTAGCCAACATAATATTTAATTTTTTATTAGAGCATGCCACAAAGACAATGTATTTCAAGTCTGCGAGAACTGCAGCATAAGTTTGAACTCTTCAAAAATAGATACTTAAAAATCTCTTTTTTTTTCTTTCATATTTGTAGAATAAATTATATCTCTAAGTTTCCTCATTATCATATCAATTTGCATTTAAAAGTTATCTCATTTTTAAAACATGAGTAATTTTAATAATTTTCCAAGACTTCACTCTTAAACTTGGAATTATTGAAAAAAACAAAGTAGTCCTGGATTGTCTGAATAGTACAGGTCTAATAATGAAACATTCAATTTGATTTCCTCATGGCAGAGTTGTTAGGAAAGGAAAGGTCATTGTGACAGTATCTCTAAAATAATTCAGTAGTTCAAAATAAAAATTAGAATAAAAGGAAAAGGGGAAGAAGATGATTTTCTGTTCTCAAAGTATGCTTACAATATAGCACTAATAAGGAAGGCTATGAAAAGAAGAAAAAAATAAGAAAGGAAACTTAACTAGCCTTCTACTGTAATATGGTGCCTCCCTCAAACCAGGGAACCGTGTGCCATTGTACTGTACTGTGTCTCTAGGAAAACTAACACCTCAGCATTTTATTTAAAAGATTAGACCATTAGGCTCAAGACAGCCATTCCTTTGCTCTCCTCATTGGACCATCAAGATCCTCCTGCTTGGATTTCGAATACCACCATTGAGAACAACGGAACAAAGTGACTCATCATGTGATATCACTGTTTCTATGTTGCAGCCTCAAGGATAAAGTCAACCCATTCTAATTACGTTTTAGAAAGACTGAAAACATAGCAAGGGCAGAGCATTCTCTGAGGAGGGAGACATACTCTACTTTAGCACAACAGGCATTATATCCAAAGGAGAAACTACATTTTTTAAGAAAATGTGGAATGCAGTAAAACTTGGAAGTAGGATGTTTAGAATGGATCAAAAAAATTCTTCTCCAAACTCTGTAATGTCATGGTGCAGGTATTCACTGCTTTAATGCTAATGTTCAATGTTTAGTCAAATATTGTATCCTTTCTGAGCTAACTGTAATTACCAACACTGATAAGCAATTTTTGCAGATATCAAATTCAAATGTATGCTCATGCTTGATAAAGGCAACATCACTTTGCATTGCTGCAATGGTCAGAAGCATGTTTTGAAGACCTGCTATGAGAGTAAAAAATGGGCAAATTTTCCTCCAGTACCCCATCCCAACTGAAAAGATAATTTAATCTCCTCAAATCACCCAGGGAAAAATGTCATTCAGGTCGATGGAGATGCTTCCTAAACACAACACAGCTGAATCTGACTTAAATGGCTATACAGTGATTGGAAGAGCTGGACTCTGCTGCCTTCCAAGCAATGCACCAGGAAAGCTTTACCCAGAGGACATTTTTACCACAGTCCTGCTAGTCTGCCTATCGCTCTATTTCTCATCATTGTATTTGATTAGTCGTAGATTTATTCTGGGGCTGATGCAGTAATTAAGATTGCCAGCATGTACAGGAGGCAATAATGGTTCTCTGATGGCTCTGGTGTTTGGAAGAGAGATCACGCAGCACATGAAACACTAAGCAACAGCCCCGCTCTCATGGCTCAAGATAACAGTGAGGACAGGAACAAAGCACCGCACTGTGACCAGTCACTCGCTTTCGGAAAAAGGACAATCCAGTTTTCCTAAGCAGATGCTCTCACACAGAAGACAGAAACCCAATCTGCTGATATTTGAGAAATTTTAACTGCTTTAGCGTTTTTAGAGTAGTATGACTAAGCAGCAGTAAGAGCAGTGGTTTACGGCACAAGTCCTGTAAACTCGAATGCTCCTTTCCTCTTTCTTTAAACAGCCTCTAGCATGGTAACCACCAGCAATGCACACACATTAACTCCTTTGAGATCCTGCATACCACGAAAGGGACTGGCTTTCTGGAATCAAAATCTCCTGGACTCAGCAGCAGACCTGATCTGCCAGCGCTGCCCCTGGGACTTGTGTCCCTGCCAGTCAGCAAGATGCTGCCCATCGAGCACCAGTTACCACAGAGCCCTCCGTGACTTCCCCTTTTCCCTCATTATTTTTGCTGTCTGCCACAAACCCCCTCAGCTAGCTGCCATAGCTCCCTGGACAGCAAATTCCTAGTTATTTTAGAGCATGCATAACGTGGGTAGCAGCAAAAAGCACAAATACAACAACTTTGAAGCTCATCTATAGGAGGGGGTGTAAGAGAAACAAAAGTCTTGAGAGATTCTGCAACTCCTGACACACTTAAGAATGTATAGCTTTTGGGGTAAAAAAA
>JANIJG010011584.1:38895-83147 GCA_024611175.1 Megaceryle torquata | reverse complement strand
ACAAAAAAGCACCCATCGCAGCACGGGGGGGGGGGGGGGGGGGGGGGGGGGGGGGGGGGCAGCGGCAGCAAAAAAAGAGTGCTTATTACAAAAAGCGAATTCATCATTTTCTGCCATAGCTGAGCAATGAGCAAATCCCAGCAGGATTGTAAAACGTTGGTGTTGAAAGAGCAGCATAAACCTGTAACACCCACTGAGATTCTTCTGCAAGATCCAGATCCTTCATTAAAAACTCATCAACAAGCAACACACAAGCAAGCAAAGGGTTAAAGTGTTAAATCACATTCCCTGGAGCAATCATAACAGGTTTTGTTCTTCCTTGTTATTCTCCCCAGCAAGCCTCCTTTCAGAGTGCTTCTGTAACTTCCCTTTCCTCTGACATTTACTACTCAATCTTGAAGTTAAAGGGACAAGTAATTTCTTTAAAGTTTCTTTAACAAGGCCACACAAAGCTTCTCCAGTACAGGTAATAACCCTGCTCCCTGTTGCCAATATTCCCAGTAACACTGGATCTATGGCTCAGCCTCCTTTGCCTGCAATGGTTCAAAGGGCGGCAGCAGCAGCTATTTTAGAGCCAACCCCTCATAAAAGCACGTGAAGAGGCCATCTCAGTTTTGATCCTTAGTCATTAGCACAGCTATTTTTCCAGCCACCACTTTATCCCGGCCACTTTCCCCCGCCTCAAACACTCAGCGATCTGCTGTGGAAGGAACACTGCCCAAACATCAGGGGCAGGCAGGGGGAAGGATGTTCACTCTGGGACATCTAAAACTCCCCATGCTAAGTATGCAAAAATATCCATGGGAATTTCCCCCTCTCCTCCCTTTTTCTCCCTACCCATAATGCCTGCAAAATGTTATTCCTCCCCCATAAAGTTTAGAGATGCTGAAGCATCCAAGAGTTTGCTCTCCAGTGAAAAGAAAACACCCTGCTGAAGGCGGGTCTTTCTCCAGGTAACCGAACATGCCCATGAGAAAGCTCTCCCGTGCAGCTGGAGTTAGAGCTGGCTCCCCTCGCTCGCTCCTTTTCCCAGGAAACTCACTGGCCTTCCATACAGAAGGTGTGTTATATTTCTGGTTTAGTTTATTCTCTACAAGTGGTCCTAATGAGAAGCAAAAAGGGATCAAATTCAAAATTCCAGTTACCCATAAGATCCTGCTCCATCAGCTCTGAACTAAATCAAACCGCAGCAAATACCGACTTGGGAAATTCCCAAAGCCTGTTCACCAGCCACAGCTTTACAACGGCCCTGATTGCATCCTATAATCATAGGACGGTTGGGTTGGAAGGGACCTTAAAGATCATCTTGTTCCAAGCCCCCTGCCATGGCAGGGACACCTCCCACTAGACCAAGTTGCTCAAAGCCCCATCCAACCTGGTCTTGAACATTTCCAGGGACAGAGCATCCACAGCTTCTCTGGGCATCCTCTGCCAGTGTCTCACCATCCTCAGGGTAAAAAATTTCTTCCTAATATCTAATTATAAAAAAATCATCCAATAATAAAGACCTTAACAACATGCAAAAAGCAAATCAAAACAATTCTGATGCTTTGATTCAGATAGAGAGACACTGGCTGATGCAAGTCTACATCAGTCAGAAGCGTACACGACCACACAGGGCTTGAGATGTGGGAGGGGAGAGAAAGGAGGAACAATAAATCCATCTGAGGGGAGATGTGGCTGCTCTGAGCTTGGCTGTTTGTCCAAACTCAGGAAAGCGTTATTTCCCCCCAGGGAGTATCCAGCCTTTCCAAACAGCTTCTCACCAAGCTCACCTTGCCCTGAAACAAGTGGTGAGGTTTCAGGCCATTCCTTCTCCTGTAGCCAACAGCACATCTAAGCTGCCAGCCCTCCAAGTAGGTGGGCACAACAGCCTACAACCACATTTCTTTTATCCCTGAGCTGTGGTCCTCCTCATTACAGTTCTTTTTTAACTTCAGCCAGCAGCTTGTCCTTTTTGACCAGCAAATTTTCAGACTGACAGACACTCGTACAAACGAGCTTCATCGTCACAGGTTTCTACACAGCAGTAATAATTCCAGCGGGCTTGTTGCACAACCAGGGAGAATTTGAAGTATCCAGAATGAAAACAGAGTTCTTTAATAGTACATTCAGCTTTGATTACTCATATAAAGCAGTACAGAAGCGTTACTGAAAGTTTAAGATCTCTGTGTATAATAACAGCTGCAGTACCACCTACAACCTCTCGCATATTCGCTCCTGTGTGGATTGTGATTATTCATCACATTTGAGAGGAATAATCATCAAGTTTCTTTCCTAGCTTGTGAGGAATGAGCTGGAGGAAGAGGACATCTGAGACCATCTGAGTCTGCATTTTTGGACAAGAATGAAGCAGGATAAATATTTCAACTCCAGTTTCGAGCTCTCCAGCACGTCTCATGCTCCACGACAGTCTTTCTGGCGTCGTCAAAGATAAGCCAAGCCCACTAGGACGAGATCATCTGGATCCCAGGAGCTGAATCTTACTCAAATATGGAGACAAAGAGACACAGCAATGCTCTCAGCAGCCAATTAGTTCAAATGAATCACTGATCCAGAGCCAGCCCTGTTATCGTCACAGCTTTAGTGCACGAGTTATTTCTGAAAGTATCTACACATCCTGCCAAACCAACATGACTTGGCTTGCTCAGCAAACCTGATTTTTGCAGGACCAAAGAGAAACAGGGAAACATCCAACATGCTTTTGGATAATCAGGAATTTCAGGTGGGCAAATCATGTGCAGGCTGTTGAGCTAGAGACTATTGGAATCCTCTGCCAGACCACAGGGACCCCACCAAGCTGGGAAACCTGCCTCTGAACACCTCCTGACAGAGCTCAGCGTTGGTGTCCTCAGGTTGAGCACGATCCTCATGAGCCACATCGCAACGTCTTAGGGCGGCATTATGTTTGTCAAGCATCCCCAAAGTTATTTGTTACCATGAAAATCAAAAGCAATCACACTGCAGTGTGGGGTGGAAAAACCTGAACATAGCTGAAATCACACCATTCTTTCTTTCCAGTAGGTTTATTTTTCCCCTGAGTACATCATAGTAGGAGAGCTGAAAACAGTTTATCCCCCCTCCACCCTGTTATATATATCAAGAAAATCCTCAAGCAGTGTTACCTATCCATCACGTGGACCCACTGAGATTAAGAGATTATTTCAGTTTCTGGAGTCACGGAGGCGGTGAGATTACCCACGTCCCAGCTTGTTCCCAGTCTGCCAGGGAGGCAGCGCCCAGGCTGCAGCCTGGGGCAAAGCACTAAACTGCAGCCGCGTCTGTTAACAGGCACCAGTGCTCCCAGCAGCCAGCCCCGCAACGCCTGCTGCCGCTGCTCTGCCCTGAGCTGGGAGATCCCACAAGCATCTCTCAGCTCAGTAACTGTCGAGAAACAGCCACAGCAACACTCAGACCCTACAAAGTGTTTCCGCAGTACAGTACAGTCACGAGACTGTACTTCATGAGATTGAGACCTAATTTGTCATCCTACTGGGAGAGATACAGGCATGCCCATGGGAGCTGGGGATCAACCCAGTGCAAGTAGAGAGGTAAAACATCACCCCCTCGACCCTCCCTGCTCTACCCACACCAAGGGTGACTCAGACCCAACAATGAACAGTCAGACCCACATTACTGCAAAACCCAACCTGCCTGCAGCCACGGGCTGTGTGTCAGAGCACAATCTTCTTCACTGCACCCAAGAGTTGCGACAAACAGAGGATTAGGACTTCAGGCAGTGGACAAACAGCAAGAACAGATGCTTCCTAAACTGAGATTGTTTGTATGCAGATGGCTATTAATCTCACATTTAAGAAAAAAAACCACAGGGCAAAGGAGGAATCACTGGTATCTGGTGGGATGAGCTGCTGCAGCAGAGCAGGACTAGCCAGCTGGCAGTCAAAGCCAGAGCCACTTCATCATGTTACCATCAGAAGCAGCAGGTCTGAGCAGAGATCTCCACCAGACACGGGCTGAGGGTTGGGCACGTGCCTGCCTCCAGCTGCCCACCCTGTTTGGCAGTGTCACAGCTTGGGAGGATGAATTGATACTGTAAATGATTGATACTGTACTGATGATTGATACTGTAAATGTCATTTAAACCACCCCAAACATTTCCACTGCTCAAGGAAGAGCTGTAACAATGGGAGGAAGCACTAAGACAGCAGCTATTCTTAATGCAGAAAACCACTTATTCTGATGAATAATCAAGACTTACTAATTTAAATTGAATATGTTTCTACCTCCTGTGCATTTGCAGTCTGTATAGAATTAGAAGTCTTGGCAGGTTTCTGTGGATAGTCTTGTTTACCTCCCTATTCAAACACTTGCCTGACACCTACCGGGTGCCATGCCTTGGAAAAAAACCTATCTTGCTTACTGGACACTCAAGGCAGAAAGAAGTGACAGGCACCAGATTAATAACTACCAAGCTGCTTGTTTGGTTCCTTCAAACACAGGGACCCGGTCTCACTGCAACCAGCTGACCAGGAGCTCCACATCACTTCTAAGGTGTGACAGAGAAGAGGCAGATGGGATCAGTCAGCTCGCTCCTGGGCTGCAGTAACCCCCATCTCACGCCAGCCCAGCTACACCAGTCAAGCTCACACTGGACTGGAGTCCACCCTGCAGAGCTTGTCCCCAGCACCTCCTTCCTACAGAATGCTTTGTACCTCTTTAATCTTCACAGAAAAAGAATCTGCAAAGCTCATATTCCCAAGCTCACATCCCAGCCCATTTCACAAACCTCATTTTGATTTTTGCAAGTTGGATTTTCCATTCCCTCTGGAAAAATGGAGGGGGCAACAGATCTACAAAGAACAGTGTCAGAAATGGACTATCTTACTCTGCTGCCCCAGTTCTCAGGCCAAAGCCGTGATAGATGAAGTTGTCATCTTGTTTATTTCCTGCACCATAATCACAAGCAGCGGGATGGGCTCCACGGGCTGAACTCACCATGAGTCAGGGCATCCCACAGGAGTTACTGCCCAAAGAATGCCAAACATCCACTCCTGAAAGAAGAGAACGCAGATGGCACAGCCCCACAACCAGCGCAGAGCAAATATTCAGAGCTACCAAGGTTATGAGACAGCTGAACAATAGCTACTGATGGCTTGACTCAGATAAGCCAGAGCTTTAGCAAGGATGGGAAGACAAGAGGAGGAGAAAAGTAGAAGCAATCTGATCATAGTTACACAACTAAACTATTTATTAAGATTAAAAGTGAAACACCTGCAGACCAGAGTGGGGACTAAGTACAAATGCAGTTTTCAAAGCAATGTCTCACTGAGGGTCTTTTGGATAGATTTTAGTAATTTAATGTTTTTTAAATCCCCCAGAAGACTTTCTGCCATCAGAGTAGCTGAAGGTACCTCAGAGATTAGGATGGAACCCCTCTGTGTTACTGAAATGTGTCTTCTTGGATGATTACAGTCTAAACTAAATCCACTTACCTAAATTCTCCAAATTTAAGATCCAGAGAAAAAGACTTACCAAATAGCTCCCTACACATGTGGATACAGGGCATTTACTTGGGAATCAAATGCCACCATGATCATTTTGGGGGTGGGACATCCATCAGCGTCTGAGCAGGGGGACAGCACGATCTCCCCCTCAAAGGGAGTAGCATTTTTTCTGATCCCTGTTGCTTAACCAGGTATTTCCAAATGAAAAAGAAAATTTAACTAATAGCAGAAGTTTTTACTTAGCAGCCAGGCAACAGTAAGTGCCAATTGCTCCACTCCTAAGCAGCAGTTGTGCTTGTCCTCAGAAGTGCCATCACTTTTCCTAACAGGCTTCTGTTCTACTTTGTCAGCTCTTCAGTGGTAACGGGTCCATCAGGGGGAAATCCAAACTTCTCTTTGTGCATGTGCAGAGATTATAAGTGGCCCATAATTTATATTTATGGACATTCTCCTCATTCGTCCACTAGAAGAGAGCTGGGCTGCTGCTTTAAAGGCTCAGAAGTTTACACCAGCTGTCACTATTTCTGCTATGCTGGCGCCCTGCAATGAAGTCACCACACGGAGCTTGTCTGTACTAGTTTCATCTATAAACGATGCAACAGCTGGAAGAAAACTACTTGAGATGCTGAACCTGATTGCACAATCCAGCTCGGGGCTCTTGCACAACTATTAGTAGTCAAGAACTTGTTAACTCATTAGGAGAGGGCTTGCTTTTCCAAAATGTTCACGACAAAGTTTAATTACATGAGTCTTCATGAAAAGTGGCATGGGAAGATTGTAGACAGTATCTAAGACTTAGAGACCAACAAGGGGATGGAAGAGCTTGCTACAGACATCTCCAAACAGCTTTGCAGTGCAGGATTTAACAGAATAACACAGGGCAGGTGAGGTTGTTGACGCACAATCATTTTAAAGGTCAGTCAGAGACTAGAGCAGTGCCTGTAAATCCACACACACTGTTTGCTTTTGTGTAAAAACCCACTGTTCTACCTGCAGTGCTACAGAGCAGATTGATCAGACACATGAAGTCTCGGGTAGCAATGATAAGTGCTGTTTCACAACAGATTATTTTCAGTTTAAACATGGTGTGCAAACTCAGAGTAGCGCAGTGCTATTGCCAAGACAAAAAGGCAACAGCACGCAGATCATCCACCAAGAAAACCCAGTGGACCCCACAAGCTAAAGAAACCAACTCAATTCAGACTCACAGGTGAGCTGAAAACTAAGATTTCACACCTAAAGACATACACACAATATAGCAACTATGTTTTACCTCACAGCTCTACCAAGTCTGATGAACCCTTACAACCAAACCAACGTTCAGGACTATGCGTTTTTACCAGTCTGGTCTAAGCAACCAAACTTCTGTACAATAGCCATTTTCTGACACAGGCATCACTTAACTGTGGCCACTGATTTGACTCCTGCTCAGGTTTTGGCCCAACACACAGCTCATGATGATACAGCTCAGCCTGACCTTGTGCTGGGACAAGCACTGCTGGGCTAAAACCCTACACGTACACCAGACAAAAAAGGAGAGGAGAAAGTAAGACTTGCTGTCCTTGCAGCTGGGCAAAACACAACTGTTGGGCACTTTCTGGTAAGAGAAACTCCTCAGAATTAACTGAAACAATCCATGGGAATGGTAGGTTTCTACTTCTGTGACAGAAGGTGTAAGTATGTCACCTTACCCAAAAAACATTCTAGCTGACCCATCAGCATCTGAGGCTCCCAGGTTTCCCGCTGTGGTACTGGGATACCTGCACCGTAACAGCAGAGGAAGGATGAGGGTTCTTACCACCAGCTGAGAATCTGACTTCCTCAGAAGCACTTGACTTAGTGATTTTACGAGTTAATGAAGTAATGAACCAGAGGTTTAAGAAGTTACACTACCCCATCAAAATGAGACCGAGTACTTGTTTGATTTTTACCTAATTAGCTCATGTAATAAAGTTAGATTCACAGGGTACAACCTCCCATAACTTTGAGAGGACCAAATGGACCATGACACTTCACTCAGTACTACTGTCAGAAGAAGTACTTGTATAGGGTTAAATAATACTCCTAGCTAGTGATCAAGCAGCAGCTTCTTGACCTTTACCAAGATTGGTTTTCCTTTGCCATCTGCTTTGCTGACACTGCAATGAGGTAATCCTAATCCTCTACAAGACTGTAGACCTCACTAGCAGAATTCACCAGACAGCCTTAAAGAAGCAGTTCCTTAGCCCTACTCACAGATGGCCCCACGGTCAGGTTTCCTTCCAGCTAACACATCACTGCAACTGGAATAAGCTTCATAAAAAACCATTCTCCAAAAAGCTTTTTCCACACTGTGTGCTGGTTTTTAATGAAGCCTTGAATTCTCCCAGCTGCATTGCCAGCTCTATGCTTGCTCCAAACTCTTCCTGGCCTGCAAACATCCGGCAGCTTCATGCCTGCTTTACGCTGGCCAAGAGAGTGTAGGAAGCACATAGTGAATGAACTCTGAAAGTTTTGGATTGGGGGTATCATTAGAAAGACTGCTCCCAGGAGTCATCCTTCCTCTCCTATTAGTCAAAGGAAATACTGCAGCTAAATACAGCTGTTACCTTCATCTACTTTTACCCTTCTTATGCACAAGCTGGAGTGAGTCCAGGATTCTGGAATATTTGATCAAAACAACGGTATCTGTGATCAGCTGCAGGGATGTATATATTGCAGCCTCATGTCTGCCTTCCGCTCCGAAGCATGCAAGGATTTCCTTCCACTGTGTCAGTCCGGCTGTTTTCAAACATTAACATTGTCTGAGCTTTACCTTGACTGAGAAAAACAACTTTCATCAGCAAAGCTGTACTTATTTGTTGCCTAAAGAGGATATCCTTCCAGTTCCATTATATATTGGCCACCTGCTACAGACCTTGCAAGAGTTACAAGCTCCTGTTCACTCAAGAGCTTGCACACACCTTCCAGGCAAGAAATGTGGCTTTCGTTCCCAGTGTTGGTGACTTGGTCAGGTGTGTCTGGAGCATGATCAAGCGGGAGAAATGAGGGTTCAAGCACTGGCAGCGTGCTCAGTTGTGTACATACAGAGACAAGGGGAAATCTGAGCTCTCCAGACTCCAGCATAACCATTAACTTGGCAGCAGCGTGACAGCCACCAGCGGCAAGATGGCCTCATGCACAAGTATGAGGTGAAAGTCAATCTTCCCAAACTAGCAGTGCTACAGAACAGACCTTCAAACTCCCCAGCACTCCAAAACACAGACTTCCTTTCCTCTGCGTGTGCTCTCCACATCCACCACAGGCCAAGTACAGTGAAGGTTTACCATGAACTGAAGATTAAGGAACAGACACATCTGTTACACCACCTCCTCCAGGAAACAGGCACTTCACTGACCTCAGCTAAGTCAGAAATGAGACCCTTCCAAGAGTGCAGAGGCAAGGGAGTGAAGAGTACTCTGCATTTGTGCCATTCTACCGTTTCTTAGTCACAGTGACATCTCCCATGCTTCATTAGGTGACCCAGACAGGGATACCCAAGAAGTATAAGACGGTAACTCCTAGCCCTGCTGTCACTGCTGCATCACAGCACTGCCTGCTATCACTGAACTATCAGCATGTATTTGTCAAGCAAGTGCCCTCACCACCTCTTCAGCAGTCCCTTCCCAACATACACACAACAGTAATGTGTCAGTACCACCCTCCGCTGCTAACAAAGTCCATCATCCTAGGAAGAACCTTCTACAAAAGGGCAAAACAGGACAAAGGGATAAGTACAATAGTGCCACAAAAATCAACAAACAGGAATTCATGCACTTGGAAGTGTGCTTGGGTCTCAGCCAAGCCGTTCACTGAAAGGCTGAGGTCTCAATTCTACGTTGCATTCAGTGTCATTTCCTATGCCCAGGCTCCACCATATGATGGGAGTGTGTATGTTCATAAGGGACATCTACAGACCATAAGCCACAGCATTCAATTCAAGCAGCCGGGGACACTGCAAGTTATCAGATGGACAACATTTCATATTATATAAAACCCAAACAATTCTCAGACAACTAGTGAATTAGCCAGACATTATGCAAGAAGCTTGGAGGGTCCTGACACTTCTCCCTCTAAACATTTAAAAGGACACAAAAGAAAGACCAGAATATTGTTTATTTTAAAAGGTCCCCCAGTGGGGGTTGCCCTGTTATTTTTCTGTGTAACACCAGCAAAGTTCCCTTCAGAGATGGTTAGCACAGAGGATTTAGTGAGAAATGCTCATTTTAACAGGAGACCCAGTTTTGCAGACAGCTCCAAGGCCCAGTCCCGAGAAGCCCTGGGGCTGATGGAATAAGCAATGCAGATGGAAACAATTATTTAGGAAGGGAAGGACTCCTGCACGCATGGAGCAACATCTCACTAAAACTGAAGCCTCCCACCGACACATTCCAGACTCTTGGAGTAATCTGCTTTGGGGAATATGCTTTAAGCTACATCAGCTTTTGTATTTTTCTCCAAACTGCTTTGCAATCACAAAACATACTCCCCTGCAAACTGACCTAACGGTCTGGCCAAACAGCAACAAACACCAGAAAGTATCATAAACATCTGAATCTAGAAGTTATTCGGAGACCTAACTTTTCCAGCAACGAGTTCTGATTTCAGACAAGCTTTTCACTACACAAAAGACCTGGAAGAACTCACCCGCATGGTAACAATGCTGTGGTGAATGACTTTGACCTAAAATCCATGGCATTAAATAATTAATCAATCATACAGGCCAGATTTGATAAGTTGAATATCAAACTGAAGTGCCTTAACTCAAAATCATGTTTCTTAGAAAGGAACAGAATTACAGAAAGGAATAGGGCTAATTGATTAGAAATATCTAATTAAGGGTAATCCTTTCAGGCCAGCTGCATAAAGAATATTTTACATAATATGCTGCAGAAGAAAATTAACTCCAGCAGGTTTCAATTAAGACTCACTGCCATATGGATTTTACATCCGCAGCAGGAAGGCTCAAACACCATGTCACAACTAAGACATTTTTATGTCTCTGACTGAAAGCACTTCAACTGCTTGGAATAGAAGCACATGGGCCATAAAATCCCCAATTAAGCAAACATTTTGCAGAATGGAGAGCCTAGAAGACATAGGAAGCTAGAATATATTGTATTCTTGGTCATGCATTGTAGCCTCAAACTTCTAAAGGATATAAAAAGCTAAGAGCATATAGCATGTAATCTCGAGATCCCTCCGCACCCAGCCAGAGCAGAACCTGGTATAAGACACACAGCGATTCTGAACAAGACACCAAGGGGGGGGACGACCCTTTGCTCGGTGCAGACCAAGAAGGGCAGCCCTCTGGGAACAGTTTATGTGCCCTACTACAAGCACACATGAAGGTTCCTCCGGTCACCACCTCGCCAAGCTTCCTGCTTAAAGCAGTCAAAACAGAAGCCCGACCATGATACTGAGGGCTTTGGGCAGTGGGGTCTTGTAAAGGACTGAGGCACCAGAAGATCTGTGGGCCCCTTTTTCAACACCCCCCTGTACCCGCAGGGGGTGGTATCTTTCCTTAAGGCAACCTGGACCCTCACCTGTTTCAACTTACAGTTTTGACAAGAGACAGGATTCTCCAGCCAACAAATCAAAGATGCTATGAAACTGGAAAACAACATTTACGCATTTTTCCTTTTCACACCAAAAACACCATCTCTAAAAAACACATCCCGATTAAACCAAGAGCTCTGCTGCTGCCCTTGCACCTCCTGGGGCATAAAGGACTATGAGCCAAGTCTTCAGCATTTTTTTTTTTCTACATGCAGCTGGACCCAAGAAGCCCCCATTCCTCTTGACTAAAACCAGATGTCGGCCAAGTTAAATCATCCCCTGACTCTCCCAGGAGAAGGATCTAAACAGCCACAGCTCACCCAGCTGTTACCACAAGAGGCCCCATTGACAAGTTAGGGATCCCAACACGCTGCAAGACCTTATCCCTAAATGCTTTGGCGTACTGCTTTCAGACATGTTTATCACTGAAATCCATCAAAACACATTAGGTCACTTGAGTTTACACGAGTAGAGTTCAGGTCCTTTAACAACTTCTTGCAGAGTTTTGATCTCAGAGGAGAAAGAAGCTGCTATCTCAATTTTTCAACATACAATGCTTCCCAGTGGACCCTTAATGTTTAACAAACCCCACCCCTGGAACATGCTCGCAAAGTAAATGCTTTATAAATAAGAAGGGGGGGAAAAAAGATGAAGTGAGATGCAAAAGGTCATAAAACATCTACGGCACAGTTCAGTACACAGAAATGCAGGGTCTCCCAGGAGGCTTAACCTCAGCCAAAAGAAGCTCCCCAAAACAACCTCCCACTAATGAGGTGCTGCAAACAGGTCGATCTATTTTTTTTCAGCTAAGAAAACTACATACTTGCTACAGTATAGAAGTACCCTGGGATGGAGGCTGCTGGGTGCAAATGAGAAATGATGCTTTGCTCTGAGTGAACAAGAGACCTTACAGGTGAATTAAATGCCAAACTATAGCAAAGCAGAAAAAAAAAAAAAAGCACCTCTTAGCAGTCACTGCAAACAATTGCACCGTCAGGAGCTCTACTATAATATCTGCAAGCAATAATGCTCCTGCTGATATCCAGAAAACAGCTTTTGCACACAAAAGCAAAGGGAAATTAAAGCACAAATTCACTGATGCTATTCAAGAGCTCGCAGATCACAAGGCAGCTGAGAGGTCACGCTGCATTCACACCGTGAACTCCAAATTCTCAGCAAAGACAGGCACAGGGACAGGCACTGCAGCGAGATTCAGGGAAAGAAATATTTTTAAGAAAGGTGGACTCCAACTCAGTCTACAAGGTTCAGACCAAGTCCCCACATCCGTGGGTCTGGGGCCATTCTCCAGATTAGGTCCACACATCACCAGCCTCGTGCAAGAAGCAGAGACCCAAGGCAGAGCCAGAATGGCCTTTCCATACTGCATCTAGCCAAATCCACACACAACAGCTTTATTCTTAACAGCCAGTAATTAGCTGTGCATTGTTTGCGATGGCTCAGAGACAGCAAAACCAGGTCTAAACCACTACTGCCATCAGCATAGTTGAGGTAGTAGGGAACTTCAGAGGAACCAGTAACCCTCAGAGGGTTTCTCCGGCAGGTTTTGCATACTGGCACCAACCTCCCTGCTATTACCATGACACACTGCGAGCGGCAGCCAGCCCAGCCAAGTTACAGCTATTCCCAGAGTATTTACACAGACTAAAAGCTACCCAAAGCACACAATTCGGTATCACCAGGCTTTAAAACGTCACTGGGCAATACAAGAAGCAGCAATATTCTACCAGACCTTTAGACAATTTACCCACTCACCTCAGTTCATCCACTTCTTTGAAGTGAGGATCCCACTCAAACGTTTTTAACTTGGACTGCAACATTTTGGCAACTGCCTCAAAATAATAAGATTTCTTATGGAACTGTAACAGAGACCAACACATTCAAGTAACCTAAACAAGTGAAATCCCACGGGGATATCCCACAGAGACAGGGGGGATGCCCAGCGCTTCAGCTGCAGGATGAAGTCCTTGCCAACACGGCTTTGAGCACAGACAGACGAGGTAGAAAGGCGAAAAGCCTTGAAACTAGCAGAAAATGTTATCGCTAGTTCAGGGAAGACAACCTGGGAGATGTCAGCAGGGGGGCTGAATCTGAAACAATAACCCCGCTCCCTAACGAGGCGGGAGAAGCCAAATCCTGCAGGAGAAGCAGCAACCGAGCACCGAATCCCGTTAGAGCATCCCAAGCACGGGGAACCCCACAGCCCCAGTCTCCCTCCCCGCACCGAGCACCCGCCTACCTGGCCAGGACAGGTCCGCACTGCAGGCAAGAGCGGAGAGAAGAAAAAAGAGGCGGCTCAGCGGCCGCGGTACCGCCCGCGGCCCCCCTGGTGCTGCTACCGAGCTCCCCACGGTCGCTCCCGGGCTCGGAGCGGCCCCAGAGCCCAACCCGCTCCCTGTCGGGAGTCAGCCCAGGGCGGGAGCGGAGCTCAGCGGCGGGGCGAGAAGAACCCGTTCCCCCACACCGCGCAGGCGGGAGGTGAGAGCCGGACCGGGAAAGAGGGAGGTCTTGTGAGGGTGGCACAGCCACCGCCTGCCCGCTCAGGGAGTCCCGCCGCCCGGCCCGGCCCGGCCCCTGCGCGGGCTCCGGGGAGGCGGGGCCGGACTGGGCCGAGTCAACCCCACCCGGGACCGGGCGCCCCTCTACGTGAGGGCGTGGCCCAGACTCGCCCCGCGCAGCCCCCGCGGCTATACTCGGCCCCTCAGCATCTGCGCATCGCTCGCTCCCCGCTGGCACACGGGGGACACACGACGTGTCCGCGCAGAAGTGCCCAGCGCCGGGCCGCCCCGCGGGGAGAGACAGAGACTGCCTCGGCAAACAGCTGAGGAACGGCAAATATTTATGGTTTGGGGGGATTTTTGGTGGGTTATTTTTTCTAAGTAAAGGACCTGCAAAAATAAAGCCATGGACAAACAAGTTTTATTTAAGAGCGTGCTGCTCCGGACAAATATTTGGACATAGGCGGTTGAGGGGATAGAGAGGGAAAGGCAAGCAAACATAAACAAGGTGTCCTCCGTAATTAGCGCAGGTTAGCATAACAGTTACACCCCTGCCCATGCAAGACCCTGGAGAGACACCGTTACCTGCGTGCCAGGAGCAGGGACAAACAATTTTCACAAGTGACAACATGCTCTTTGGTATCCAACCTGCCAACTGGGGTCCTCTTCAAAGAAGAGTTTGTTGAATGCGTGCTCCAATGCCAGGAGCAAACAGCTGCTCTGTTCACAGCCTGACCGCTGGAGAAACCCTTAGGCCACAAAACTATGGCCCCACCATCCTCCTTATGGTCTCACCAGCTAATTAAATCAAGTTGAGGAGTGCCTCTTTGGGCCTTAATTTCACTTGATATCAACTTGTCAGCTGTGTCAAATAAAAGGAAATGCATGCACAGTGTCTGCTAAGGGCTTAATTATTTCTTGTTAATTGGAGGTAGGCTTATTTCATTTGTCAGACCTGAGTGTTGAAAAATTGTTTCCTGCTTTGAGAACTGACAAGCTGAAGATCAAAAAAGTGCTAATTGCAATGTGTGTAAAATCATCACTAGGCTGTGCTGCATAAATGCAGCTCCAGTAAGAACCGCTACTGTGTTCTTGATCTTGTCTGCAAAGACCTGCAGTGGTGAACAAAGGGCACCACTCTTGCTGGTACAGTGTCTGGTCCTCATAAAAAGCAAGCTCGCTCCCCTGTAGAGCAGGAGGGGAGCAGAGTGCACATCCAAGCACAGGATGAGCGGGTGGCTGCTGTCATCCATCTAACATCTAGCCAGTCAACACGGCTCACTCCAAAAGCAACTTGTTGTGAGCCAAGTGTGCGTCCGCTCAGTCTTGACCAAGTTGCCTTTTCTGAGACTTGACCTCCCTCTGCCATGCTGCAGTAGCTCTCACTGATGCCAAGCACGACTGCTGTTAATGAGCACGGGGCTACCTGCTTCATTTCCACCCTGAGGTGGTTCTCTAAGCTCCATCGCTCTGTTCCTCCCCAGGACTGAATCCAACAGCTCTGTGCTCTCCAGCCTCAGGGAAACCAGGGCTTTCACAGCTTTTTCACCCAGCAAAGCTAGGAGCTGAGCCACAGAGATAATGAGAGAGGATGGCAGCAGAAGAATCCTCAGGAAATTAGAGATCTGGAGCAACTGGCAGACCAAGTTCCAGGTGAAAGAAGAAAGCATGGTGCACAACAGCTGGTGAAGAAAAGGAGGAACAGCATTATGGCAATTATGTTTTCAGAAAAGGTTCAGTTTTAAGCAGGATATAAATACTTTGAGACCATGAGTGCTCATTCCCATCCCTCATCCACCCAACACACCTAGCAAGCCTTTCAGTATCGTATCCTACGAGAGACAAGTTTAAATCCCAGTTTTTCAAAGTGCTACATTCAAATCAATTTTTGCATATGTGAAGAGCTCCAGGATAACCACATGGTACTCTTGACAAGTCCAAGCTCTTTCTTAGCATTGTTTCTCTAGCCTTTGTACAACAACTTTAAAAAAAATAATGTAACTACACTGACTGCCCTGGCAGCGTTAACAACAGCAAAACCACGCTGACTTTAGACAGGATTGATTCTGTGCTACAGCTCAGAGTCAGGGTGTGGTAGTCAAACAACTGCAGCAGTTTAAGAGGACACCGGTCCTTAGCTACTCCGGGCTAACAAAGGTCACTGCTCCATCGAAACTGGGGGAAGCAAAGGGGAGGGAGCACCTCAGCTGCTGCAATTCAAAAATCCAAGCAATGTAAGTGAGGAGACAGGACTGTGAATAGCAACAGCAGGGGCACAGCCCAGCTCTCCCCTCCCAGCCCCTTCTGCAAAGGAACGTACAGTCACAGTCAAGGCACAGAGAAGAGAAGCCGCACACGACTGCTTCAAATAGACGTTGGGGGATTTGTCTAAAGCCTAAGAGGATTGGGACTGCCATGTTTGCAAAGACAGCTGGCTTCAGCTACGAGGGAGTGACATGTATTGGATTTTTAGTCATGTGCTCCACTGTAAGAAATCTGAAGCAGCTTTTAAAAAACATAATATCAGCCATATGTACCAGGCGAGTTTCTACATACAGTCAAACTGCTCAGAGAATCCTTGGAGTTGTGAGGGACCTCTAGAGGTCACCTAGTCCAGCCTCACCACCAAAGCAGGCTTTCCTAGAACACTTTACACAGGATTGCATCCAGGCAGGTTTTGAATATCTCCAGAGAAGATATGATAGTTATTTGGTGCAATTTCATGCTCCCTTTACCTTGTCTACAAGGTAAGACAGAAAAAAAAAAACCTCATGAATCATTAACTAATCAGAAACCACTCTTGCAGCTTTCTCTTAGCCAAGAGGCCAGTGAGTCAGATAGAGATGGGGAAAGAAAAAAATAAAACAATCAGAGCTGAAGCACAAAAGCAGTAGATATGCGAAGAGGTAGCCTGGTCACGCTACTCACCGTCACAATGTTACAGAAATCACTCTTTTCAGCATGGGAATACCTTATCTTCTGGCTCTGAGACCAGCTGTTGGCTATCACAGCAAGAAGATTTTTCTTTCGGCCTTTTGGATTTGAACTCAGATAAGCAGGCTTGGGCCTTAAGGTTTCCACAGATCCACTGGACTGCATCTCCTCGTACATTTCTGTACTGGATGCGTCATTCTGGCTTTCTTCCTCTGTTAATTCATCCTCAAATTTAGAGTCAGAATCAGGGTCATCAGAAGATTGTTTCTTGATTTCTTCTGCACTTAGCATCTCTACTGAAATAGGTTTAAAAAGAACACATGAAATACCTCTGTGATTTTTTCCTTCCCTAGCTGCAAATCCTGCATGTTCAAGCTGGGCAAAAAAAATTCTGAATCTTTTTCAGCTGAAATAAAGGCTTTCCAAATGCAATCAGGCAATAAGATGCCTGTACAAGTGTTTGATTTTAACCAATTAGCTCTTAATCAGCAACTATATTAAAAGAGGAGCTGAAACAGGCACTTTTTTTTTTTTTCTTACTTGTGCCTGCTGTAAAGTAGCTTAACATAAGGGGATGTGATAGAATCAGTTAGGAGGCTCCTAGAAAGAGCATTGCTTTATTTATATATATATATATTTAAGAGTGATTGACAAACACTTAAATGCTTTTTTTTTTCATTATGGTTTTTTTTTTAGGGCAAGAGGAAATGTCTTTAAGTTGTACCAAAGAGTGTTTAGGTGAGATATTAGGAAAAATATCTTCCCTGTAAGGGCTGCCAGGCCTGTCCCGGGCTGCCAAGGAAGTTGGTGGAGTCCCCATCCCTGGAGGGGTTCAAAGCTGTGGAGATGTGGTGCTGAGGGACATGGGTTAGTGGTGACCTGGCAGTGCTGGGTTAAAGGCTGGACTTGATGATCTTAAAGGTCTTTTCCAACCAGCACAATTCTATGATTCTAATGATCTAATCCTGTAAACACACTAGCATGTAAACATTTAGTAATGTGTCCAGTTGTACTGATTAAAATGGAGTTTAGAGCATTTGTGAAACTGTGGGAGGCCTGGTGCCAATAACAGTTACTACAGAGCTAGAAATGGTGAAGGTAAATGCTTTAGGCATGACCAGAAAATCACATTCAAAACATCAAGAGATTCCAGAGTTACTCTGTCCAGGCAAAAAGGTGACATGAATGTATGTGGCCAGCTACTCTTTACCTGGGCCTAATGGATATTTTCTTCTGCTTTTCAGCCATCAGCAGTAAGCCGTGCTTGTGCTGCTCAGGTACCCTGTACAATTGTCACAACCTCTTATAACCTGCAGCTTTTAATTACTGTGCTCAGTTACTCACACGAGAGCACTGAGAGAGTGTGTGGAGGGAAGATACTTTACTAGTGAAGTGAGCAGAGGCTGTTCTGAGCATCAGCTGTGTGCTGAGCCTGAACAATGGGAGCCAAAAGTAAAAATTCAGGCCAGGAAAGGAGAAAGGAGTACCAGCCATTGCTGTGTAAGTACCTCCCATTCCTCTACTGTCTCATCTCATTGTTGCTGTTCCTAAGGGATCTACTGTAGGACTGGCTACCACACTATTAAGTTAGACCAGAGGGTACCATGTAGAAGTAAAAGCTTGCTGAAGTCAAATTTGGTTCTTATTTTCCTTCCAACAGCTGTTCTGTGGAGGCAGAATCACTGCTTTTGAACTTACAATTGATTCCTTAGCTGGGATTGCTTTATGCTCCAGCATTAGAGCAAACTAGCAAGGTTTTATCCTCCTGAGTGCATCAACAAGCCTATTATTAGCCTAAACCAAAGCCTGTTATCAGTCACTGGCATGCTAGAAGCAAGAATCAGCAAAGGATGGGGAAGAGGCACAAAATACACAAATAAATGAACTGCATGTCAAAAATTCAGCATTGATAAAAGAACCCCTTTAGAGCTCCCCTGATAACACCCCCACCTCCCAGAAAAAGTGTAAGAGACCTATAATGCCAGAGTTTGAAAATGTACAAAATAGCCTTTTTTCAGTGAAATTACCTCTGAGCAAAAGGGAGAGGGTGAGGCAGAACAGCGGGCAGTGGCTTGTTTCATCAGCATTTTTAATGGAAAAGTGAAATAGCTTGAGTTTGGTTTTCCATATGCTAGCAACAGTACCAAAAAACCCTTTAGTTTCCTTCTGTGATAAGTGGAACTAGTCTAAAAATAGCTAGCAGAGGGCTTTAAAGATGAAGCTGATAGATACAACCCTTATGCAAAAGCATTTTATCTGATCAATGGCAGAACTTACCTTCATTAAGCAGAAGCTGCAGCCAGATCATGATTACGATCAACAACATTACGAACGGCAAACAAAACCATAAGAAAAGAAGAGGAAAGGTCACATCAGTCACCAAAGGAACCAAAGGATACTTCATGGCTTGCTTCAGGTTACACTAAGTTTAGAACAGCTCTCCTGCTCCACTTCACTACCTGCCTCTTAATAACTCTCATTGCATCACCGTTAATCGCAAGCTCAGCGTGGTGAGCAAAAGGGACAGCCCCGGAGGAATAAGGATTAAACACGGGATAGGAACAACTGAGAACACATCTGATTTGAGCGTCCTTCCTTCGGCTGCTATTTAAAGGATAAATACAATTTAGGAAGCTTTCAAGGCTTATGTTAAAACACCAGTTAAAGGTGTGTTTCTTCAGATAGAGGGGAGATAACCAAGAGCTTCAGCCACTTTGAAACTGGGTAGCCAAGGTTGTTTCTGATAAATGAATAAAACAGAATCAACCCTGCAGAGATGTGTAGAGGATGATGAGATAAAAATTATTTCTCTCTCTCTTTTTTTTGACATGGAGCACAAATATGTCCCACATTAACATGGACTCTATTTTTACCCTAGTCTGTTACCTCTATTAAGGGAATAGAGGGGATAATCTATTAGAAAAATAAGTGTTTAAAAAAAAAAATAAATCATCCATTAAGAAAAGAATTCTTTGTATTTCAATTGCCTTTCTTGCCCCCTTCCCTCCACCAAAGGCAAGTTAGCAAGGCTCATAGGATGTGTGTCTTTAAATGTATTGCTGAATAGTAAAGAAGTTTGGTGGTGACCAAAGCAGGAACAGATCCCTGACTTTGCTAACTCAATATTCACCACACCCTGTTTCTCCTTCGAGAAAATAAACCCATTCTCTATCCCCTACCTCACAGGGGGTTGTCTGGCTAAATTAATTGTGTAAATGAGAACCTCTGAAGAGAGCAGCTATGTAAGTGGACATTCTGAATGATTGCGTGCGTTTAATGTTTGTGCTTGTAGGCATGGTTTTGTTTTTATGCAGTAACAGCCCCTTGAAATGAGCCTTTTCATCCTGAGATCTCAATGAACTTTGCAATTTCTTATTAATTCATGTTAATAACACCCCTGTGTGATAAAAGAAAGCTATTATCCCTACTTTGTGCATCGGGTAAATAAGTGAGAAAAGCCATTAATGATCTGAGCTTCAAGGATACTAAACTCACACAGTGGGAGTTGCAGGTTGGTGGTGCTTCTGGAAATCAGGCTGTTTGGGGTTTGTCTGCAAACACAGTGATGAGGGTGCTGGAAAGGAGCAGAATCCAGAAGTTGCATTGTCTTCTGGTTTAATGGTAAAGTGTTTCTTTTAGTAACTGGGGCTTCTCCTGGCTCTCCACCGAGATGAGCTGGCAGCCAGGGGTGCCAAGCAACCTGTATTTTTTTGCCATGACAGCTCCCACCCCGTGTGCCTAACTTCCCTGCGCAGGGCACAGATCTGGCAGAGGCTGGTGGCCTCTGGCTGAGGCTGGGAGGTCTCAGCCGTGGCTGGTGGTCTTTTTTTGTCAGGGAGGTGCACCTGCCGAACGCTGCCAAGGCCTCGGGGAAGCACATGCTGTGTCTGTGAGCTTCCAGGGCAGCCTGGCACAGGTCAGGGCTGTGGGTTTTCACTTCCACTCAGGTCACAGATACTGGGGAGGTCTCAAGGTCCTAGTTTAACTCGCAGTGGCAGAGCTGGAGTGCCCCTGTGTGAGAAGGGAGTGGGTGGGTAGAATCATAGACTTGTGCTGGTTGGAAGAGACCTTTTAAGATCATCGAGTCCAACTGTTACCCCAGCACTGCCAGGGCACCACTAACCCATGTCCCTCAGCACCACGGCTTTGAAACCCCTCCAGGGATCACGGGGACTCCATCAGTGCCCTGGGCAGCCGGGGCCAGGGATGGAAAATCCTTGTGGGAAAGAAATTGTTCCTCGGCTCCAACCTAAACCTCCCCTGGGGCAACTTGAAGCCGTTTCCTCTTGTCCTGTCGCTTGTTCCGTAGGGGAAGAGCCCGACCCCGCTGGGTCCAGCCTCCTATCAGGGAGCTGTAGACGCTGTTGAGGCCCCACCCCTGCGGCCCCTCAAGGTCCGTTACCTGGTACGGAAGGAGGCTGCTGGGAAGCACCGTGAACGTGCACGATGCTTTGTCATACGGTTCGGTTTTGGGCAGTCCTGCGAGGAGCAGGGAGCTGGACTCTTCAACCCTCCCAGATATCTTGTGACTCTTAGGACACCCCGACGGCTGCCACCGGCAGCCGGCGCTGCCCCGGCTCGACCGTGTCCCGGAACGTGTCCCGGCGCCTGCGCTCCCGGCCGGACGGAGTGGGGCCGGGCGCAAGATGGCGGCATCCTCGCGGGTGTTCGCCTTTCGCGATGCGCGCTGGGTCCCGGACCCGGTGCTAGCGCCGAGCGCGGCCGTGCGGACGCCGCAGCCGGTGCCGCTGGTGATCGACAACGGCTCCTTCCAGACGCGGGCGGGCTGGGCCTCCGCCGACCCCGCCGTCCCCGCCGAGCCCCTGCTGCGGTTCCGCTCGCTGGCTGCGCGCAGCCGCGGGGCCCGCGGCGGGGCCGGCGCCGAGACGCAGGTGGGCAACGACCTGGGGAGCCCCGAGCCCCTGCGCTGGCTGCTCCGCTCGCCCTTCGACCGCAACGTGCCCGTTCAGCTGGAGCTGCAGGAGCTGCTTCTCGACCACGTCTTCCAGCGCCTCGGCGTCGCCTCGCAGGTACCGCCGGGCGGGGAGTGGGGAGGCCGGGCTGGGGGAGGGCCTTGGAGCCGCCGGGGACACCAGGCCCGGCTCTGGGGGGGCTCGGGCGGAGGGGGAGGTTTGTGCGTGGTGTGGTGTCCAGCATCGCCCTGGTTGTCCTGGGAGGTTGTGCCGCCCCCTCCTCGCAGATACTCGTGGCCTGGGTGGAAGGGCCCTGAGCAACCTGATGTGGCAAACCGGAGCAGGCCAGGTGCTCCCCAGGGTGCCTCTTGATCCCCACTATTCTATTGATTCCTTCAGAGCTTTGCGGTGAAACAAAAGCGGGAGGCTACAACTGCAGGGCCAGAGGTTTGGAGTGCAGTGTCTTCTCAGGCTGTGGGTGAGAACCAGCATCTGGAATCAGTTTTAGACAAGGACGTGAAACATTCCTAGTTTTGTACAGTGCTCTGATTAGTAGTGCTCAGTGACTGCTTCTTTTGTATACCCAGCTGAGTTGAAAGGTGAAGCCTTTTGCTTGCATGACAGCACTAGTTTGCAAGATTTATGTGGTGCTGAACAAAGCTTCCACCAGTTTTTACTTGGGCTTCACCTCCTCAAAGGTTTTGGTTAATTAGTTTTTTAGTAATTTGTATATGCTTTTAAAAAATAATTTTAAAATCCATTCTCCTCCACCCTTAGGAGTTTATTCCTTGGTTAACACTGAAAGCCCTCCTGTAGACAAAACTTCTTTTTTACCCCCTTAAGCAGTAGTTATAATTTAACTTAGATCGTTAATAGCCTGCACATAAAGTGCTTTCTCACTGCTGTTTTGGAGGAGTTCTTGCTGATGTTCAAGAGAAAGCATCAAGGAATTTTCCTTTCATACCTTTATTCTTTTCTCTTGATCTCTTGCAGGGTTGTGTTGATCACCCAATTGTTCTGACAGAAGCCGTGTGCAATCCTCTGTATTCGAGGCAAATGATGTCAGAGCTCCTCTTTGAATGTTACCAAGTGCCAAAAGTGTCCTACGGCGTGGACAGCTTGTACAGTTTCTACCACAACAGGAGGCAGAACTGGCCCTGCAGTGGTTTGGTAATTTCTTCAGGCTATCAATGTACACACATCTTGCCAGTCTTAGAAGGCAGGTGAGTTCTTGGTGTGTTAAACACAGTGCAGCCTCTCCTCACCAGTCCTTGACAAAGAGACTTTTTAGTCTCACTAAAACAGTCATTGACTTTTTAGTGATGCAAATACCCCCTCCTCTGGCATTCAGTGTTACAGGTCCTGCAGCATGAGCTCTTACCAGGTCTTAAGTAAAACCAAGGAGTTAAAGCTATGTTTGCAGTTTTTGGCTAAGTTCTGTTGATTTTTGAATTGAAGAAGCAATGCTGTCCATGTATGGATTGTGTTGTGAGTTGCTATCCGTGTGTGGATTGATACTTTCAAAAGCAGAAGGGGACATCTGCCCTGAGTAAGACCAGGCATTAAAAAAACATAGGTTTTAAAGAAGCTTTGGGACAAAAGAAAGTGGTCTCTCACATTTCTGCTGGTTTTGAGGCCTTTATCGTTCTGATTATGCTGCTACATTGCTCTAATTTGATTTTATTTTTTTTAAATAATCCTTACTACAAGGTATGTCTTTATTATATCTGGTGGTTGCTTCACACTTTCAAGGGTTACACCTGGCCGGCTGTGAAATGCTACAAAGGTTAAAGGCACTACTTTCACCTCCACTAACCATCACTTCCCTTCTTAAAATAGAATATTTCCTTGCTGTAGCCAAAACTATTTAATGTTTGCCTTTTTTTTTTTTTTTTAAAGCAGAGATTACTTTTCAGAAAGCATCTGCACTAAACAAAGCGGTGATTGTGCTTGTTGTCTGAGAAAAGCAGGTGTGTTAGATGCCCTGATACCTAAATCTTGAACTATTTATCTGTGAATAGTCATCTGTCTGCTTGACCCTATCAGAAATTAAATAATGCTGGGGAAAATAGGAGGTTTGTTTTTTAACACAGAACTCATGGATCTCTCCAATCTCAGTTGTGTCTCTTTGTGTTTTTAGGTTGGATGCTAAAAACTGCAAACGAATTAATCTTGGAGGGTGTCAGGCAGCTGTTTATCTCCAACGCCTCCTTCAGCTGAAGTACCCGGGACATTTTGCTGCCATCACTCTCAGTCGCATGGAGGAGATACTGCATGAGCACAGCTACATAGCAGAGGACTATATAGAAGGTAAAACCAGCTGTCATTTACCACTGACAGTGTTCATCCAATCTTAGTTTTGTTCTCAAACTGACTGGGGTTCTGGTAGAAATACTCTATTACTATTTTGCTTTCTTTATAGCTCTGTCTTAACCTACCTCATAAGAAATGCTTGACAACAGTTTTGAGTTTAACATTAAGATAGATACAGAATTAAATTAAATAAATCTGTGTTAGTTCAGGTTTCTCTGTGGGGGAAAAAAAAAGGGGGTGGAATTATTTCAGAGGAAAATAATTTACTATGAGTTTATTTTATTAATTATTTTTCCAGCAAAACATTAAAGTAGTTAGGATGATTTCTGCATCTGGCTGTGTTTCTTACCTGCTTTAATTGTTTCCAGATTTGCAGAGGACACTTCTCATGACTTTTTTGTCAGTTGAGGAAGCTTTAAAATTTCCGTAGTACGTCACCTTAATTAGTGGCCAAAGAAAACTGTTTTCTTAAACTTGTCACTTACAAAAGAGCCTGCAGGAGTCCTTAGAAGTGTAGAACTCTCCCTTACCTTGGGAAGAGAGAAGAGACATTAGTGTGTACTTCCCACCTCTTGGTACTTTGGGTCTCCTGCATGCTGGAGACCAGAGCACTAAGACCGAGTACGTGACTGGAAGGGGACAGCTGCCAAGAAGTGATGGAATCCCAGGCTGGACCATTGTTACCTTCTTTCTCCTAAGTCTGAACTTAGCACAGAGCGTGTAGAACATAACAAATCATCATTTGCAGCCTGGCAAAACAGTTATTTTGCTTTCAAAACATTCAGAGCTACAGAAGTGGCGGTCTCCAGAGTACTATGAGAACAACATGCACAAGATGCAGCTGCCTTTCTCTAACAAACTGCTGGGAAGCACTCTGACATCAGAAGAGAAGCAGGAGAGGCGACAGCAGCAACTACGTCGGCTTCAAGAACTCAATGCGCGTCGTCGAGAAGAGAAGCTGCAGCTTGACCAAGAGAGGCTGGACAGGTTGCTGTACGTACAGGTAATCACGGCAAGGTTTTCGGTGTTGTCTTTTGGGAGGAGGGCAGGTTGCCCTCAGAGTGTTATCAGAAGGTTGTGCATCACTAACGAAGCTACAGCTGTCCTGTGTGATTTCTGATAGGAGCTTTTAAAGGTTACTTGCAAGGTAAAAAGGAGAGATGATTGATGCAGAGGATGCTTTCAGGTTCTGAACAGTAGTTTTTTTGTGAAATCGTTTGAATGCAGCTGAAGTGTTCACATCGTAATATCTAGTTATGGAAGCAGTGTCTGTACATGCACTGTGACAGATAATTGATTACCCTGTATTGCTCATCACAGCGAACTCTGATCTGTCTGTAGGAACTTCTAGAAGATGGTCAAATGGATCAATTCCACAAAGCTTTGGTGGAGCTGAACATGGACTCTGCAGAAGAACTTCAGTCTTACATCAACAAATTGAGTCTGTCTGTTGAACAAACGAAGCAGAAAATCCTACAGGCAGAAGTCAATATTGAAGTTGATGTTGTGGACAGCAAGCCAGAGGTATAATGTTTTCACTAAATTAATCTTCCTCTTATCTCTGAGAGAAGTTTCTCTGCTTGAAAATGTGCCCTTTCAGACTTCTATTGACAAATGGAGCTTTTCCTTTAACACATTGCAACTATTGTTTGGTGACTGCTTCTCTCTTTTCCAGCTTTCTCATTCAGCTGCAGAAAGGGACAGTTTGTATTTAACAACTGTGCCTGAAATCAGTTACCCTTCCTGGGCTGTTCTGCACCAGACCCTGGAACAAATCGTATGGTTTCGTTCCATAGAGTTCTAAGCATAATCTCTAACCTTCCTGAGAGTACAGTTATACGAAATCAGTAAGTTTCCTTAAAAATTTCTTGCACATCTTTAAGAAGATGGAGAAAAAAAGAAAATAGCCCCAGTGCCTCAGAGAAGGTCCCGCTGAAGACACCGCTGCTTCCCGTTGCGCTTCCTCGTGGCAGCGTACGCCAGCTGCTGTCCTCGCTTAAAGCTCCCTTGTTTAGAGGTTGGAAATGCACCAGCTAACGTGATGCTTGTGCTGATACTTTAAAACAATCTCAGACTCTGCTTTTGTATTCATTTTGGTGAAATAAGTGGGCCTGGTATGTTAAAGATTTTATCTTTTTTTTTTTTTTTTTTTTTCAGTGTGTCTAACTAGTAAATGACATGGAGTTTTAAGTACTTAAACCTCAGCTGGTTATAATCCTAAACCAACCATCTTTAAGTGTCAGTAGCCTTCTATTAAAGATGTAGAAGAACCTATTAAGCTTTTTGTTAAAAACACTTTCTTTTCCTTTCTGTTCTTCCCTTTCAGGTGGAGAGAATTTAATGGTAAACAACTAACCCTTTGCCTTCATTCAGACTACCTTTTGTGTGTCTGTGCAGTTAAGCAGCATGTTCTGTGTTGTTTATTTAACTGAAAGATGAATTGCTACGTTTGGTTGTCAGATTGTCTTGAAGATGAGCAGTGTATTTTTCTGCTTTGCCAGACTAGTACAGGCCTGGCACATTACAGTTGCTTCTAAGAGGTGGTCTAAGGCTGTTTGTGTGTTTATTTGTAATTGCCTTTCAAGTTGTGTAAGGTAGAGCTTTTTTAGTTATATGTCTTTGCTCAGGAGAAGAGAGAGAAAAACAGAAAATTGAGGCTTAGAGGAGAGAGGTACCAGATGTAGAAGCTCTTGTGTCTTATGTAGAGCTTGAGATGTAGCCAAAACTAGCAGGTGAGCTGGTATCTTCTGGATCTTTTGCCTGTCCTTATCAGTAAATCTTGTGTAAGAATCTGACAGTGTTTGAGTGAAATTGAAGTAGATAATGGGCTTACCATTGTGGTAAAGAACGTTTCAGTCAAAAGAAATTGTTTTAGAAAAAGGCAATTGAAAGATTATCAACTTCTTATAATTTTGCTCGGTGGTTGTGCCTAAGTTCCAGCACATCCGTCCTGGATCCCACACTCCTCTTCTTTCCTAGGTGTAATCTCAGACCTTGGAATGAATCCACAAGGCTTGTTTGGTCTGTGCTTTGTGAGAGCCCCTACAATAATGACAGAGTCCACTTGTGAGATAGGCCAGCCCTCTGCCAGCCACCCTGTACAGGAGTCAAAAAGCTAATTATGTTGTCCTAGGATCTGCACCAAGTCTTCAGACGAGTTCTATGTTTCTTTCTGTTACTGTTTGCTTGGGGGGGTTTAAGTCATAGAAAGAAACGGATTTAGCAAAGCAGAAGTGTTGGAGGTAACTGTAGGTGATTACAGTCTTTTTGCTGTAACAGTGAACACTGCTTAAACTTCAGCTTGAGTAATTGCTTGGGTTTTAGGTGTATGTAAACTAGATAGGAGTGTTCAAAGGATCCAACTGTATCTCACCTTTTCATTACTAAGGAGCTTTGGGAGCACTTTCAGATCTGTGTAAAATACCAGAGTTTTTGGTTTATCCTGTGTGCAAATGCTTGGCAGCTGAAACTGTCAAAAATCATGCAGTGGTTTTGTAGCTAGCAAATACAAGTTTTCCAGTCCCACGCAAGCAAAGCAGGGAATTTAATAGTAATTATAGAGCAGTTGGAAGTGCTAGGAGTGCACCAAGTTTTAATCTATTAAAAAAAGCTATTTTGATAAGCTTTAGTATGTTGTTATGTTTGGGACATAGCTGGCTGGCTCCTGGCAGTCAGCATGGTGACTAAAGCCTTTAATTTCTGAGCTGGCATTGTGATAACATTCAATCAAAGTGTTTGATTTTTATGCTTTGAGTGAATTTCTGCCTTAACTTCTGTTTTCTGGGTTGTTCACCATTTTGATTCTTGTTTCCAGTGCTAGAGAACAGCATGTTTGGTTTCAGTCATGTTAAAAGGTTGAGATTTGAGAAAATTGGCATTGATTTTTTTCAAATGTGTCACCAGAATTGCAGTCTCATTCAGGCCTGGCACACCTGAGCTAACCTACCATAATGTATCTTCTCTGTTTCCAGACTCCTGATTTGGATCCATTAGGCAGTGAACAATCACTGGAGGATGTGGAAAGTATTAATGAGTTTGAACCTTTATTTGCTGAGGAACAGCCTGAAGTGGAGAAGCCTGTTGCTGCAGTGCAGGTTTGATTTCTGTATCTACACCTTGTGCCTGGGGTTGCTGCCTCCCAGATGTCCAGCTGGTCTGCTAACATTCCTTCAAATGGAAACAGCATTTGGAAGAGATGCTTAAACTGTCTGAACAGGATATTGAGAGAGGAGAAGACCTTGCAGTCTTGATTGATGGTTTGGAACATGAATATACCCACTCTGTGGGGTAGCAGTGTAGCAGTGCCATGTTATTGGGGGAAAAAAAAAAATCCTTCTTGAGTTCTCTTTGTGTGTGATCCAAAGCCTAAAATCACATCCCAGTGGACACAGCTTTTAACTTGTGAGTCAAGCTTTAGGATTGAGTGGCACCAAAGAGAATAAAGAATAGGAAAAGTCCAGCTTCTTTGGCCTTTTGGAACCTTTTATGGAGTGGCCTTTTCTCTGTGAGAGCATTACAGTCTAGTTTTTGTATAGAATTGTTTGGAAACTTTGGTTATTCTAGAATGTTACTGTTCTTTAACATAACTTCCCACTACTTTTCAATCCAATCTCATCTTTTTAAAGCCCGTGTTTAACCTGGCAGAGTACCACCAGCTTTTCCTCGGCACTGAAAGAATCAGGGCTCCAGAGATTGTCTTCCAGCCCTCCCTGATAGGAGAAGACCAGGCTGGTATAGCAGAAACCATGCAGTATGTCCTTGAGAGGTGAGTTTACAAAGCTACTTGGCACTTAATTCAAACAAGCTAGTCTTGTTTTGATACCAGCCTTTGCAATACTGGTTACTTAATAATTTGAGAAAATATGTTTGAATTGTTCTTTTTGGTGGGGTTGAGCATTTCAGGTTTGACATATCTTCCTGTCCTGAAAGCCACATGTAACTCTGCTTGTCTTAAGTCAGTGGTCTCCAAATTTTTTGATCCGTTCCCCCATCAGTATAAGCTTGTTTTTTTTCTAGCACACACCTCTGATATATGTAGGTTTATAAATGACATCAGGTACTACTGAACTGATGCATTATGTATGTTTTAAAACGTACACAAGTTGAAAATAAAAAGGAGATGAGATAAAGGTGAATTAAACACTCTTATTATATGATTACTACTTTATTATAAATATTTTACTTATATAAATTATTATTTGTACTATAAATAATATAAATATCTTCTTCCTGTACCCTGATGGATTGTCTTGCACACAACCCACTTTGGAGATCCTGGGTCCAACTCGTTAGAGATGGAAACAGCAAACCCTTTTAAATATCCATCCCATGAAACAGTAACCTGGCAGTCTCTTGTTTCTCTGAGAACAAATCCAGGGGTGACAGTTTAAAGTTATGATTCAGGCACGCTCGCTGGACAGCTATTTCCAGACAGCTCTGCGCTAACAAAATGTCACCCCTGAAGTGTATAAACATACAGAATGGCATTTTCTGAAATGTAAGATTTCCAGCTTTATTGCTTTGTTGATTTATGGGGTACAGTGCACCAAGTGCTTTGAGGATTTTCTTCTGTCACCCCCTGAATTTCAGCAGACAAATGAACGCAGATTTTTATGCTGGGGAAGCAAAGGAAGTTTCTCAAAGTGCACCCCGAAGACATGGTCTCAGCATTTCCTGTAGCTGTTCAGTTTGCAGGAGGGATGTACTTGAGCAAGGCTGAAGTTGGTTTTTGTTGCTTGTAGATACCCAAAGGAACAACAAGCTGTTCTTGTCCAGAATGTTTTCCTCACTGGTGGAAATACAATGTACCCTGGACTGAAAGCCAGAGTCCAGAAGGAACTCCTTGAAATGAGGCCATTCCAGTCATCTTTTCAGGTACGTGCATTGACATGGTGTTTGTGTGAACAGCCTGTTCACGGGGGCTCCAAAGGAATTTGGGCTGGGAGAGGTACAGAGCAGGTGTACTTAGAGCATGGGAATGCAGAGTGGTTTATGACAAGACCCTGCAAACAGCTTTTTTGACCTGAGAAAATGACGGTTAAGCAAAGACAGAGTTGCTCTTTGTGAAGGTCTTAGAAAGGGTCAGGTAGATGCCTTGGAAAAGGAAAACCTGCTTCTGCTAAAGGGCCATGCACACAGTTTGGCTGGAAAATTGCAGATTGATTTCTTGGGAACAGGACAGTTACTGACTGGAAGAAGTGACCTTTGTTAGGAGTAGTTTATGGGAAAAAAACCCTGTGCTCTCTTGGAGCAATTAAAAAAACCTAAGGTGGCAAGTCTGTTACATGTAATGACTGTCTGAGACAGTAGCAAAAGAGGTTCAGAGAATATCTTGCAAACCTCTGATCCTTTGCAGCTGTTTTAGTAGCAAGCACATGACAAGCTGGAGAAGTCCCAGAATTTGCCATCATTTTGTAAGGAGGCTTGCAAGAGTCTCCCTTGCTGTTCTGAAACCCCCTTGTCTTCTCAAATCTGAAAATGAGGTTATAAGCTCCGGACAGGGGAAAAAATAATCAGTGCAAGTATAATCTGTTGATTCCCCCCTCCTTGTTTTGAACATCTGTGGTACACAGCTCTGAGCCAGGTGACTGACAAACTTAGTTACAGCTGTAACCTGTATTTTAGGAAGGGTATTATTGCTTGCAAAGTTTTGAGTGTGTAACTTGTGTCTAGGGGAAGAATATGAGCGTGTTTTCATCTGCATTGAGTGTTGCTGCTGGTAACTGATTAAGAGCTTCCTTTTTTTCTGTTAAAATATGGCCCAGAGTGTGGCCCTGTCGGAAATCTGTCACTTCACAGATTATGGCATATGGGATCTCTGTGGTGTCTAGTCCAGCAAGCCCATAGCTGAAGTGGGAAAGCTGTTCATGCTACAGTAACAGGAGTAGGTTAAATGAAAGTGTGAATCTACAGCAGTGGAAGAGCACGTGATTCCTCCCCACACACTGCGATTTCTTAGCCTGCTTCTTCAAGCAGGGAGGGAGTTGTGCTGGGCCACTTGATACTTGTTTTGCAGACCACCAACTCTTCCAGCATTGGCTTCCAGCTGTGAGGGCTGTTGCTTGTGCATGATACCCCCGTGTGCTTTCTCAACCTGTAGGGCTCTTGGAGACTTGATTTGAAGGAGAAAACACACTTCAAACCCATTCCTAACATTACTCTTCCCCAGAAGCACTGAATAATCAGCTCAGACTTCTGAAGTTCAGTGGTTTGTGTCCCATACTAATCAGGGTAAATAACGTAATAATGTAATCAGGTTCAAAAGGGCTTTTCTCTCATGCATTGAATTGACATTGTTGTTCTATTTTCCTTCCATCCAGGTTCACCTAGCTTCCAGTCCTGTTTTAGATGCCTGGTATGGGGCTAGGGATTGGGCCGTGGAATACATGACCCGTGAGGAAGGCTGGATAACCAGAAAAGACTATGAAGAAAAAGGGGGCGAATACCTCAAGGAACACTGTGCTTCAAACGTCTATGTCCCCATTCGCCTCCCAAAGCAGGCCCCACGGGCAGCAGAGGCGTTGGCACCGAGCCGAGCACTGGCATCCAGCACAGGCCACCCTTGTGAGCAGGCGTAGGCCCACGCTGCGCACACGGACCCACGGCTGGAGATACCAGTGCAGAGGAAAGAAGTGTTACTGGCGTGCAGCGGGAGCTGTGCGTGGAGCGCAGGCCTTGGGCTGGCCTCGCTGGCCGCTCAGAGTGTGAAGTGTCTTATCCAGATGCTTGAACGAGGAGGACAAGCCTTGCTGTGGAGGCAGCTGGCACAGTCATGCCACTTGAACGCTTCGTGTTGCTTGTGCTCGTGCATGAGCAAGAAGGAACACCACGCGAGGGCATTCCAGAGAAAAATACCTTCTTAGAAACTTGCATAGTAAGACTCGGGGCCTTTTGAGAGTATAAGTTTCACAGCTCTTTTATTTATTTAAATGTACCGGGTTTATAGTGCTTGTACTGCACGATCCAGAGGCTGGATCAAGGCTTGTATCAAGCGAGTCAGCCCAGCAGGCGTCTCCCTCGCTCGTGGCAGCGACCTCTGCTGCTGCTGGGGGGGCTGCTCTGTGCCTCTCCCCCTGAGGCCTCCCTCATTCGAGTCCTGGGTGACTTCCTCCCTGCTACACGCCTGACTAAACCACTGCCGAATAAGGAGTGGGATTTTGGATAGTTTTTGACTTAATTTATGTCAGTGATATCAATGTCGACTGAGCCAGGAGGTCTGGTCACATAAAGCACTGTCCAGCTAGAGAGACAGAACCCTCTACAAAGCGTGGTCCAGGGACTGCCAAATCCAGTGCACTCCTGAAGTGGTTTTGCTGGAGTGGTAGCTGAGCAGGGCAGTGCTTGACTGATGGGACCTTCTTATCAAAAGTTATTTTAGCAATAAAGCAAATTTTTTGCATTACCACTAACTGATGTATTTCAGTGATTTGACCAATAAGGACATACTGGATTGGTTGTACACTGCAAAAAGATGCAGGTTTGCAGCCAGACGACTCCTGTCCTGCTGCACGATCTGACTGGGGATTGTGTTCCCCACTGAACAACTTGCTGTTGCTTTCCCAAAAGAATACGGAATACTAAATGCTGTACTGAAACCAGACTCCATCCATTTGGCAAGAGCTGTAAAACCCTTAGGCTAGAAAGGGTAAGTCTGTGGGGAAAATACCCAGACCATAATTGGTATAAAGAAGGTGAGGAGGTGGTGGCATTAGTGTCCTCAAGGGCTGCAGAGCGTCGAGACAAGCTGTCATCTGGCAGTTTCAAACAACACGAGGTGCTTGTTGCTGCTCAAGAGGTGTTTGTTGCTGCAGGATTCGAGGCACAGGTTTCTGGGTTCAGAAAGTATCCAGATCTATGATTTAAAAAGAAAAATGTGCTTTCACACATGGAGTTCTCACTGGTAGGAGGTTCTGCAGCCATGTATTCCTCAGGGAGCATGGGAGGAACGTGTTGTGACAGACCTGCTCCCTTACACGGTTCCTGCAGCACTCAGTACTGGTTGCTCTCGGGTGGGATAAAGCTCTTGGTAGACCTTTGGCCTGGTCCTGACAGTCTGTTGGGCAGAGGAGGAGAATAGACCTACTGCCTTCAGGTCACCTCAAGTTTGGATTGTGGATCCTAGCTCTAGCTGCCTGGAGGTTGTTCTAATTTTCAGGACCATTAAGGCTATTCTAAGGATGGTAAAGAATGTAGAAAAACGTGCTGTGCTGACACAGAGCAAAGTTACGCCCCAAGGAAGTGTCTTCTGATCTTAGCTCCTATCAGTGACCTGGAGCAGAATATGTGATGTCCCATTGCTCTGACTCTTCTGATGCATCTTCAGCTATCCTGGCAGAGAGGGTACTCGAGATACAGAAGTCTGCTCCCATACTTGCTTTTGGTTGCTAATTAGATAAGAGGGTGTTGTGGGTAGAACTGTTCCTGAGTGAAGCCCTGGAAGGGCATCCATGGGTGGTGGATGGTGGTGTCACTTGTAAATGCTTGGCCAAATGGTGCCAACCATTTCACTTGCATTAATTCAACCCTGAGCTCTCTAAGGCTGCACAGAGGTGCCAGATCAGCTGCTTAAACAGCTCCAAGGAAGCATAATTTTATAATCTCCTAAATATTAGCTGTTAATGTGTTACTTTATCCCCACAATAGCTTCAGTAACTACTGAACTTTGGGCAGCGTGATCACGGTCACAGGTTGTTCTGAATGTGCTGGTGGGCACTGAGTTGCTTGAGTGGCACTATGAAAAGCATGAATGATGCAGAACGGGATTAATTTTACCCATTTAAGTTCAGCTCCACGATACAATTTGCTGCGTCGCTATGTGAGCGTTGTGCTGGCAGGAGAAAAATGGAAGGAGTGCGTGGTGGTGAGGGCAGGAGGACGCAGTGGCGTTGTCTTTGGCAGGAGCATTGGTCGGAGTCTTGTGGAGCTCTGCTGTTGTGACACTTGTGACAAGGTTCTCATACTCGTGTGCAGAATTTGGTTGTTTTCCATATAAATGGCACAGAGGTCCCAGAAGGGCCTTGGGCTATTGCTTCTCTGTGTTGGCTTATGCCACCTGAGAGGGGAGCAGGCCAATAAGGCTTATCCTCTGGTTGCGTGAGGAGCAGTAGGAGGAACTGCTACAATGAGAAAACTGTTTACTGGGAAAAAGATCACTCTGTGGTCGGGAGACTTGAACTGACACTGCGAGGACCTTTGCCAAGTGATCATAGGGCTGTTGTTGAGGGAGCTGCTGTGCAAGCAGCCTCAGAGCCCATGGTGCGTTTGTCCTGACGGGTGTCCTGTCCACAGCAAAGTGCAATCAGTTCAGAGATGGTCAAGTGGTTCCCCTTTGGTCGTCAGTGTACTGAGTACAAAGCAACCTGTAACCTTCTTTTACAATCCAGTTCTCGCCTGATTCAGGTCAAAGAATACAAAAGTACAAGTTGCAATTTAAGAGATCTGGTGAGCTTGGTCTACTTAGTCTAAAAGAGAGCTCAAACTGGGTTCCACCTTTCGCAGGGTCCTGTGAAGAAGACCTGCTTCGAGTGAAAACACCACGTCAGTGAGAAGCCCTGGAGACTAAACACGGATCACGTGTTTAATGTCCCAGATTTCCGTTGGAGCTGCACATGAGCCTTGCTTTTGGTCTTCAAGGCTTCTTACGTTTCCTGTGCCGTAGCGACTTCAAACACTAACTGTTCTTCTCTAAATCTCTGCTAGGACACCCAGATTAGAACTCTTTGCTCCAGTTATTAATCTCCAAAATACTTGATGTGCTGTGTAGGACAGGGTTTCAGAAGAAAGAGAAGATGCCCGTGAACTGTCACTTAAAATTTAGGATTATCCCTCCAGAGCCAGCCAGCAATGATCCTCTAGCAGCCAGTCATAAACCAGAAGTTTTGAAGCTCGCGTGGGATGAGCAGGGGAGGGGAGAATGCTATAATGGATTTAACATTATCCCTGAAGTCATATGGTGGGATTTCCACCCCGGTTGAATCCATCAGGTGCAGAGCAGCTGTGCTGATTCCCACTGCTCACTCCCACTGCTCTGTCGATAGCGAGCCGGTCCCTGAGCGCCGGCTTCAACAAAACTTCTCTGTTGTAAGTAGCTCAAAGCCCCGCCGTGCTTTGCCAAGAGTTCTCCAGGCTTCTTTTTCTCCCTCCCTCTTTTCAGCTGCTCAGTTTCCTGTATTTAGCAGGGGTGTGTGGTGGACCTCTTGTTGGGAGAAGTTTGGAGAGGTGATGGCAGCCTGCAGCCCCAGAAGCCTCAGAGCTGCTGCAGTGGCATGCAGGGCTGCTGTGTAGGCACTTGGGATCCCGAGTGCCCTGATGCTCAGGAGGAGTAGGAAGCTGTTGGCTGCAGCTGAGGCTGACTTTTCTCTCTAAACTATCACCCTTGCTGGAGCATCCTCCTAAGTGGCTCTGTAAACCCAGTGGAAAAACTATCCCTTGGGAGACTGGGATGCTGGGGACTCGCTGCCTTGTCCGGGGCTTTCTTTGAGATGAGTTTGAGTCTGTGCAAACAGTTTTGGGGGAGACTTCTTTCCACTAAAGATTTTTATGTGGAAAACTTGATTCTTCAGGGTCTTCTTGCTCTCTTCAAAGGGAAATAGTAATAAGAAAAACTATCCTGCCTCACTGACACTTGTTCCTGCATTTGGACAGCAGCCCAATAGCATCCAGGTAAGAAAGAGGCCTGCTGGGCTGAGCGTCCTGCTCTGCTTTGGGGACTGGCAGGGACTTGCACAGGGCTCCTCCACACAGTTTTACAAATAACTTCAGTCACTGCTGGACTGACCAGAAGTCCCCTGGGGCACACAGGCCCCTGTTCCTCGGGGATGACCTCTCTCACCTTGAGCACCAGCTTAGATAAATCCACCTGATCTAGAAGCTGTCAACTAATAACACTGTCAGCACTCCAGAGGCCAAGTGCCTTAAGAAGGTCCCAAACAATTTTCTTTGCTGTATCCACAATGACATGCCCCTGGGATTCCACCAGGCACGCAGGGAGAGGTGTCACAAGGTAGGTGCCATCTGCTAGTGCTGGGTTTGAGCTGTTAGTGAGCTTCTTGCATAACAACTTGCACAGCTTCTCAAGTATTAGGAAATGCAACTCTGGTTTATGAATGTGGCAGGGTTAGGGGTATTTTTTCCATCTTTAGACTTAGTTTTGTGTCCCTTAGGTTAAGACTTGTGTGGGTTAAGTATGTGCATTAGCATGATGGCTCCTGGCTGGCATTGGTGCTCAGCACTGGGAATTGGATCTCAAATCCTGATCCTTAGATTACTACTTTTTTTTTCTTTTTCTTTTTTTTTTTCCAACACTACAGCTTGGTTAAAATATACCCCACTCCTCCTCCTCACCCCAGATTCCTGCCACATACCTGACATTCCTTCATCCTTAATGAGATGAAGGAGTGGGGGATTTCACCCTCTTGGAATTTTAGAGGAATACTAAGTGGATTTCTCATGAAAAGCCCCATTTAGGGTACAAATCTCCCCAAAAGTTAGTCCCCCTATGGCAAACCTTGCTTTTCCTGGTCATGGTGAACAGAGTTTTCAGTTCCTTGTTCAATGGCTACTTTCTGTTTGAGCCTTGCTCTAAGTATTGAAATTGATGGAGACCATGTTGGAGCAAGCTCCTGGTGGTGTGGATGAAGCAGAGGAGACTTGCATCCTTGCAAAGGCAGGTAGGGACACTGGTAGAACTCCCTGACTGTAAGCACTTGGAAGTTTTACCAGTCACTGCAATGTGGACAAACTCCATGTAGACAAGGTACATAAAGGTTGTTAAGTCAAAATAAGTTTCTTCTAGGCTCAGTCATTAAATTCCTCTAATAAACATAAGGCTGCCTTGGATCCAAGGTTCCTTCAGCCTGGTCTTGGTAGGGGCCTCCAGGAGATGTCGAGGGAGGACTATAAGCGTAGGAGCAGCAGTGATAGGTGTGTAAAACAGGAAGGAGATTGTAAATAATTGCAGGTGGTTAATACTATGTAGCCAGGGAGGCATGTGAACGGGGTGCTCCTGGGGTCTGTCTTCACATGGGATCCATCACCATCACAGGACTCTACCCTCATGCATGTGTTGAAAGGACAGGTTTAGGTATCCAAATTATAGAGCTCCACGAGGATGTGGATTTTGGAGTGGCAATGCCATGCTGGACTGTGAACACCTGCTTCAGAGGCACAGCTCTGTTGTGGCTGTTCCAAAGCTGCTGTGAGGGCGCCAGGCTGCACCCCAGTGGTGAAATGCTGCTGGCCAGAAAGCCCAGCTCTGCCTCCTGCTTTGGGACAAGGGCTTCACTGCAGCTCCCCAGGGCAGACACAAAGACAGCAAGAGCCCTGGGTCCAGTAGTGTGGGGACCCAGGTTGCTTTCATCCAGCTCTGCAGTGGCAGAGGGCCATGGGCTGTTCTCGCTGCTGAGGAAACAATGGAGAGGAAAGCTTTGATTTCACCATTGATGGACACCCTCCTGCTCAAGGGTGGTGCAGATGGAAGGAATTGGGCGCCAGGGGCTCGGTTTTATTTTTGCTTTTATCCTTTGTAAACTGCTGGTAACTTCTTGTTGTGGGAACTGCTGTGACATCTCTTTAGGCTTTGTTTATGCACTTTGGCTGACTTTGTTCACAACGGGGCCTTTGATACTCAGCCCCAGGAGTGTCCTCTGGCCTGGGAACAGGAAGAGTTGAGCCAGGCTGCCCACAGGCACACTGCAGCCTGGGAAGAAGGACTGGTGCCCTGCCGTGGGGGCACCACACAGCCATGGGCCTTTCCATCACCTGGGGAAGGCAAATTAGTCACATGCTATTATGAATTGTCCCACATGTTCCCAGCATCTGCCCTCCTTGGCCACAGCAGCACCCTGTGCCAGCAGCAGCCATGGTTGATAGCTCTTACTTGGGCAGGAGCAGCTGATGGGACTGTGCTGCCAGGGTGTGAGAAGATGTAAAGGAAAAATTGGCATTTATGGGAATTTTTTGTGTTTTTCTTGGAAAAGAAGAGCCAGGAGGTTGCAGAGCTTTTCTACAGGTTTCAGGCTGTGGGTTCATGCCCGGAAGAGCTGGAAGATGCCCAACACACATGATCTGGTGGGAGCTTTCTCAGACCTCCTGTCCGCAGCATCCTGGGGGTGCACCAGCCACTCTGCCAACCTCTCCTGTCAGGACTGAATTGAGTCTGGAAGGGGAGATTCTCCAGCTCCAGAGGGCTTGACTTCCTAATGTGCTGTAAAATGTACATGTCTGTAACTTTTGTGATAGCTCCTGCTCACAGGAGGCTTTTTTCTGCCCCTCACTGCCCAGATCCATTTGTCTGGGTATTGAACAAACCCAACTTTTTCAATGATGGGAGAATGGAGGGGATAAGTCATATTTACACTACCCTTGAGCCCATTCTCTTGAAAGCACTTCAAAAATCCTGATGAATACTGCTTCTCACAACACAGCAGATTCCCTAGGCAGCAAAGATGACAATTCCCAGGAGTCACCAACCCCTTGAGTGTGTTCATCCAACTCAAAATGCACTTTGTAATAGTCTATCACCTTCAACCTACTCTGCTACTGTACGTGCTGCGATCTGAAATCTCTCTCAGCGCCAGTTGTGCCCTAAGCCTTACGGAGAGATTGGAAATGAGTCTTTAATTGCAAATTTAGCATGCTAGGGATGGAGATTTTTACAAGCACTCGTCCTCTCAATCACAGGAGCTGGCAGACACGAACAATTGGCTTTTTCAGGTATCAAAGTACACCCTTATAGTCTGGGAGTAGGGCTCAGCGAGAGGGGTTTTATCTCAAGCTCCAGGCTTTATGGGGAAGGTTTAAGTAGAGGGTCATGATTTAAAGGAGAACTTTAGCTTTCAAGCACTCTCCAATACCCTGCTGCATGGGCCAGCCGGAGAGGGACTGAGCACACAGAGCCCCAGGGGAGGCGGAGCTGGTTCCTGTGTGAACATCCTTATTCTGCGAGAAGCAGGTATTAAGAAAACAAGCAAACAAAAAAATCACCCTCCCCAAAACTCCACTGTTCTGATTTTGAACCCAAAATAGCAATTTGGTATTTCCCACAGAAGGAACTCCCCCCCATGGCTTCTTCTGAGCAGCTATACTGACTATTTCCTATTTTTCTTCCTTCTAAAAGGGGTGTTTGAGCAGCTCCAGCTCCTGAATTGAAGGAAGTCTTTTCCTGAAATGCAGACAGCAATGCTCCAAGGTTTGCTGTCTCAGGAAATCAGGCCTCAAATCTGAGGCTGACTTCTTTGGAGCCACAGGCACCCCAAGTCCCCAGCAGGCCGGTAGAAAGCTATCGAGTCAAGTCCGGCCAGAAGTGACAATTTCCGTTGCTTCAGCTTTGCAAACTTCACGTCTTCAGTATATTTTTGTTTTGTGACCTTCATCAGAAGATGCTCAATGAGGCTGCTGCTTCCATTTTAAAGAAAGCACTGGGGTTTAAATCTAAGCTAAAAATAAAAACCAAAATAAAAACCAAACCAAAACCCAAACAAACAAATCTAGTTTTGTTTCATAGGCACTCTACAGACTTTCTTGAAATTGAAGCAAAAGGATGTGTATTTTTGAAAGCTTTTTCCTCCTTCACATTTCTACTTGAAAATAAAAAGATTGCAGCTCTAAATACAGCATCAGTTTCTTCTGAGATGTATAATTTAAACATTTTGAACTTAAGTGCAAGGCTTTAATGTCATCATTTCTTAATGCTGCTGCCACGAGTGTTTAGACATATAGACCATTGGATTATAGCTTTTTATTAAATGAGGAACCATAATTAATATGATCACATTTAATTTCTTCATTACTGAACATAAAGATAGAAGAATTTCTCCAAAGAAAGGAGAGTTTCCACAAAGGACTAAATGGAAAGACTTTTTTTTTCCATTTAGCTTTGGATAAAGAAGTTTAAGCCTTTAGACAGGATCGAAGCAGGATATAAAAGGCAAGATGCTTTGGCTGACATGTGGAGAGACTGTCATCCCGGGGAGCCTCGTTCTGTGCCTGCAGCATCCCCTTCCCTGCCTGCAGATGCGGTGGGAGGGGAGCCACAGGATGTTCCTGTCCCCCCCTTTCCTCCTCCCAGCAACATTTCACGGCAAACACAGAATGCAAAGCCTGTGGATGTCAGAGCTCGCCAGAAGGCATGCTCTGTTTTTCTCTGCTCTCTCCCATTTTTGCCTCTGCTCCCTTTACCAGCCATTTGGGAAGCACAGAATTTGTAGAGAAGTAGAAATGCCCCATGGCTCTTGTGCATATTCGTTCCATCTCAGCAAGGCCTTGTGAGCCAGAGCACATGGAGACATTGTCACCCCCCTCCAAGTACCTGCACAACAGCATCGAGCACAATGGTGCAGCCATCTGCACTGGGGATGCTCTGAAAAGGTTCATTGGGGCATCTTTACAATTTGCACTTGTACAAACCAGGTTGACCCTTTGTGCCTGTTCCCCTGCCTGCGGGGGAAGCAATTCATGCAGCTGGCACCATTGCCCATCCCTGCAACACCCTGGTAAAGCCTGTGCTCATAATCCCAGCACTAACACCCCATCCCTTTGTCTTCTATCAAGTCATAGAATCACAGACTGGTTTGGGTGGGAAGGGACCTTAAAGCTCATCTGGTCCCCCCACCTGCAGGAAGCAGGGACATCTGCAACTAGAGCAGGTTGCTCAGAGCCCCATCCAACCTCAGCTGGAATGGCTCCAGGGATGGGGCATCGACCACCTGTCTGGGCAACTTGGGCCAAGGTCTCATAACCCTCAGAGTAAAAAAATGTCTTCCTTCTATCTGGTTTAAATGTCCCTCTTTTAGGGTAAAACCACCACCCCTTGTCTTCTAGCCTGGGACCGTTTATCTTCTCCTAGTGGAAATTCAGCACTGCTGACCTCAGCAGGAGCAGAGTTACGCACCTGGGAAGTGCTTTATGCATCCCCCGACACAATGTGCTGTAGCCTTGTCTGCACATCCCTACCCCACTCCCAAGCTCTTTGCCACCATCCCCAATATTTGGTGCAACAGAAATACACTTTTGCTTTTCCCTTCTACATAGCTGCACCCTGACACCAACTTGTCCACCTTTCCAAAGGGTGTTGAAACAACTTGTGCTCAAGAATCCAACCTTCAACTTACTTGCTTTAACTTCTGAATGTAGAGGGAGGAGAGCATACCTCAAGTTATCTGTTTCTGCAGGGCTGAAAGAAGAACTCAGTGCTTATTTCTGCCTCCAGCTGCTCCCCGTGCTGATTCCTTGGGAGTATGTTGGTATTAAATATCCCTCTCAGATCTCTGCTGACATTATTAGCAATAATGGTCAATTAGCTGTACTGGGAAAGGAGGAAGAGCAATGAACAGAGATGTCAATTTTAGCACTTGCAGGACAAAAGAAAAATTAATGTTTGCTGAACAGAAAGGATTTAAGACCCTAGCAGGGAAGGGAGAAGAAAGAAAAACTGTAAGCCTTTAAAGAATGAATTAAAGAAAATATTTAAGACTGCTTTTTAGGGCTTGCCAAACAAGCAGAACACATCACAGCATTTTCACCTGCTGGCTTAAGGGGATTGGACTTTTGATTCATGATTATATAAGGTGTTTTTCAGCCCAGGTTTTAAGCAGGGCCTGAAGGTAAGTGGATCCAGGGGCCATTGTATTGTCAGGGAGAGGAATGTGGGTTTGTGCTCCTGATAGAGGTGGAAATCCACAGCAGACCAGGGCTGGGCTGCTGAGGGATTAGGTCACTATCAGCTCTCAATGCTGCCTTAAGGCAAATTGAATTTTTCCCAGAAGAGGAAAAGATGAAAGAAGAAAGAAAGAGAGAGAAAAAAAAAAAAAAAAAAAAACCAACCCAACAAACCCACCCTGCAACTTAACTAATCACCTGCCACTAAATAAGGCAGCATGAACTGTTCACCACCTCCACTCCACTTTAGAACATCACTGCAGTAATTACGTGGCACATGTGATTGGAGCCTTTCTAATCCTTGCAGAATAAAAGAGCTTCTGCCCAGCTGTGCCTGTACTGGGGTTCTTGGTGGTGCTGGTGAGTGGGTGAAGGGTGGATAGTCAGGAGGTGAGCTCAGGGTTTAGCATGAGGAAAATGAGTGGGGGGTGTCTAGCTGCAAATCACAGCTTTATCTCCTAGGGGCTTTACTCTCAACTGTGGCAGTTCAGAGGTTCTGGGCCTGTTGATTTTCCTTTGTTGAGGGCTGTTGGGGAGGTAAGAAATGAGCTGCCCGATCTGAAACAGGTACAGGTCCTTTTTGTTGTTGTTTTTACTTCTCTACTGGGGTACCTCCAGTGATATCCCCCCCAGGGGCTCCCAATGAGGTTTCTAACTCTTGTTAAACCCTTAACTCAGATCCCTGCTTGGCTTAAGTCTTGTGGGATGGGTGGCTGCTGAGGGGGGGGGATTTAAATGGAGCTTTTCCTGGGTAGGTGTCTCTGGTCTCTGTCTCCTGTTAAGCAGAGCTGCTTGCAGAAGCTCTGCAATGGTTGCATATGCTCTCTGATTTTTTTCTTTTTGAAGTTCCCTGTGGATAGAAGATACAAATTTCCAAACAGAAAACAATAGGAAAAAATCTGCAGACAAGTATAAGCCAATGCTCTTGTAACTCCTGAATTAAGAGCAGGCTTAATGACAACTCTCAGACAGCATTCCCTCCTGTGGCTCCTCCAAGAAGATCTCCCAAGAGAAGGGAAGCATCTCCCTGGGGATCCTATCACCAGCATTACAACAGCTGACTGCTTCCCAAGTTCTCATCTGGCTGAAAATAATATGTAGCATGGAGTCTCCTGGGCAATGCTTTGCTTCTCCTGCTCCTGAGGCTGTTGATCATCACCCCTAGAAACCCTCCCACACCACTGTCATAGCTGTGCGTGGCAGGGTTGGGGGCTGAAGGTTAAGTATAATAAAATGGAAGGGAAAAAAAGCCAGAGAGCTGCTGTAGCTTTGCTTTCTGTTGCTTCATCTGTCACAATGTGGAAAACAACCTGGTGACCCTACAGAGAATTAAATCTCTCTCGCAACAGCTTCAGCAGCACTTCTGAATGCACTGCTGAAACCAGTGCCTGTTTCTCACCAGACTGGTGCCAAGCAGTGCTAGGAGGTCAGGGATCTGTGTGGTGGTGTGGGTATGCTGAGGCTTGGGCTGAAGCACAGGATTTGGGTTAAACAAGTTCAGTTGGTGTGCCAGTGACCTGAGCACTTTCCTTTATGGCCCTGCCAGTTTTGGTGGGAACTGGCTGAGCTGCAGCCCTGGAGTGGCCATGCTGGCCACTGCTGCTGAAAGGAAGGGACTGACATCTTGCATGAGTGTATGTGAAGAGAGGACATAAATGAACTGCTCCAGCTGTTGTTCTGCTAGTGATGCTCTGGGTTGATCTACACCGATGTGTCTGATCATCATGTGTCATCTTGATGATGCTCACAAATCTGATTTGATGGCCTTGGCACATCATGGAAGGCATCAGACGGCTGTTTTTAAGGAGGTGAAGTGGATGATTCCCTCTGTGGAGGAGAGGTGGAAAGGTGCTGACCAAGCTATTGAGGGGGGCAATGCTACTGAGGCTCCATTATGTTGTATGCAATGCTGGAGCACTTCAAATCTTTACTAGGAGTCTTCTTGGCTATTATTAAATTCACAGCAAACAGATGCTTCCTGTAGCACCCGGCTGGGATGGTCGGAAGTCAAATAAGATTGTGAGCCAGAGCAAGTCTGGGGCCCACCAGGTACTTGCCTCCAGTGTGTCTTCATCTGGGATTTCTGTGCATTTGCTGCTGTGTTCCTGTAGCCCCTCCAGGCAGGGGCAGGTCTCCTGCTGTCCAGTGCCATTGCAAGAGTTCTTGATTAGCTCTAAAGTGGGTCTCCCCCAGGCTTAAGTGCAACTTGCCATAGATGTGCAAGAGCTGAAGGAAACCACACAAACTTTTCTCTCCCAGCACTGCTGCGTGCCTGTCTTCAGCAGAGACAGCCAGAGCACCAGCTTTCTAGTAACAAGGAATTTATAGCAACCCATTAACTCCAGTTCTTGCCTTAAGAAATGAAACAAGAGCTGTCTGCTTGAATTAGTAAAAAGAAGCAGGAGAGGATTTTTTTATATTGCTCCCTCCAGGTTCTAATTGACAGTAGCACATCTCAGCTCTGCAGTCTTTGTGCTCCCAGAAGACCCTGACAATGTTACCCCAGCTTAAAGCTGGGTGTTGAGGTTGTTTCCAGGGCTTTGCTCATGTACTGGGACATGATGCGACCAAGCTGGGAAGTGTGCCAAAGCCTGGCCTCCAAAGTGAGTCTTAGTATCTGTGCATTCATGAGAGCTGAAAACTGGGACTTTCTTTTTAAACAACCAAAACCAAACAGTAAGACTTTAAACTTCTGTTATACTCTGTGGGTATATATGTTTTTATATTTATGTGCCTATATATACACACATGCACCTGACAGAGGACTTAAAATGTACCACATAATCAAAAGACAAGATTATTCCCCCCCCCCCCCCCCCGTTAAAGCACGTCAATCAGGCCACGGCCTTAATCGGAGATTCTCCAACGCGAGAAGTGGT
>JANIJG010011584.1:0-38885 GCA_024611175.1 Megaceryle torquata | reverse complement strand
TATTCCCCCCCCCCCCACCTTGGTAGAGATGGTATTTCAGGCCTGGGCATTACTTGGAGATTTGCAAGTGCTCGGTCTGATAAGACAAGGCTTCTGATGATATCTGTGCAAGCAAACTTAAGCCAATATTCTTGCTCTTAGAAGATTTACTTCTTCCTATTTTATTTCAGACTTAGTTTGATTCCTCCCCCCCCCCCGCCACTGCTTCATGGCCAGTAATAGGAATATCTCCATGATACAAGGCACCATTATTTTAACATCAGATTGGTATCACAATTAATTCTTGCTGTGATTTAAGGCACAGCCAAGAAAATAGTTTGTGCTGAGAATACTCCCCAGAGCTGTGAGACTTAACAGATTTAAATCTGTGTTTCTTGTGACTTCACTGATGCCTCTCCCTCTATATGCCTCTAAAACACTATCACTAAGAAAATTTAAGACCTTACTAAGGAAGCTTAGCTATAGAATGTTGTGTTATGTTATTTAGTGTCCCAAAATGCTGAGTAGGGGCTTCTGAGGAAGAGCTGGGTAGTTTCATCTACCGCATCTGAAGTCTTCCGGGGCTGACTTTTGAGAGCTTTTATCCAAAGCTGGAAAACCAGGATGTCAAGGTCTGTTGGTGCAAGCAGACCAGAAGCCTCCCACTTGAACCACTGCAAGTGCCCCTTGGGAATGCCAGAGCATCTTATCAAACTGCGGAACACCTTGTCCATGCTCTGGCCTGCTGGAAACCAGCCAGGGAGACAGATGGCCCAAATTCTCCCTGAACATTACACAGAGGATCTGCAAAGTTGTATTTCTCTTTGTGAGTATGAAAATATTGTAACTCCTCAAGAAATGAGGACTACTCAGAATAAGCATCACAATTTTCCCCTTCTTTCTGTGTCCTCCAGAATAATTCTTCTCAAAACCCTTCGAAAAGGAGTGATTGTAGGGTAGAGTAGTTTAGTCAGGTTTGCAGAGTGCTGGGAGCAACGGGATGCTGACCCCTTCCCTATAGGGTTTGTTTAGTGCCACAAGTCCCCAGTTCTGGTGGTAGCAGCACTGAGTCATTACCCCGTTAACTCTGCTGGGATTCTGCACTGAGCATTCCAGAGAGGACTTACTTCAAAAATTGCTTTATTCCTTTGCCTGTGGGTGGAATTTAAAAAAAAAAAGAGGGAGAGAAAGAAATTAAATGCTAAGCAGCTATCAAAATTTAGAAGTGTCTCATGTGCTTTGTAATAACTTCACCCAATATCCTGTTACATGTCTTAATGCCATCTTCCCTTCTACATTTCTAGTTTCCTGGGAACTCGCCATGTGGAAGCTCCCTGTATGTCCTTGCTAATGGCTCCACAGCCCCGATGCTTTTGGACTGCAATAGGTGCTTATACTGCAGGTGTTTATGTAACCTAAGTGGCAAAGGCTGGGCTTTGAGAACTTCACCCCTCATGGTGTGAGTTTTCAGCCATGCACTCACCCTTAGAGCAGCTGCATAACTGTGTGGTTAAGCTCAGTTACTGTTAAACAAGCAGCAGGAGTGCTCTGCAGGGCAGAGGGGACACTGCCCGTCAGGAAAACCTCAACGTGAAGCCCTCTGTGGTCTGCTGGACCAGGCCACAAATATTCTAACAGGAACTAGGAAGTAACTTTTATTTCTTAGGAAACAGAGGAGTGTGTGAACAACACTCATCTGTGACACTGCTGTCAGCTTGATCTTTGGGTTTTTTTCTTGGTATTTATTTTTCCTGTAAGTTTATCTTTGTGTCAAAACATATTAGAAAGACAAACTATGGAGGAGAGCAATGTCTGTTATCAGACTAGCTGGTAAAACTGGCAACCAGATGCTTCATAAGCACCTGAGCTCTCAGAGCAGGAAGCTTCCAATTAATATTGATTAGAAAGATTTTTTCTCATTGTAAATACTGCAGTGCAGAGAGCATTGTCATCAGCACTTTACTTAGAATCATAGAATTGTTCTGGTTGGAAGAGACCTTTAAGATCATTGAATCCAGGTGTTCCCCCAGCACTGCCAGGGCACCACTAACCCATGTCCCTCAGCACATCTCCACGGCTTTGAAACCCCTCCAGGGATCATGGGGACTCCACCACTGCCCTGGGCAGCCTGGACCAGGGCTGGACAACCCTTTTGGGCAGGAAACTTTTTCTAACGTTGAATCTAAATTTCCCCTGGCACAAAAAAAAACCTAGTTAACTGGAATATATATGAAAGCAATTAGAAAAATCCTGACCTGCAACAGATGCAGAGCCATGCCCGGACTGGCTGCTGGATGCACTAAGAAGGCAGAAAACATTCATCTGCTTTGCAGGAAAACTCTGGGATGCTACAAAAGAAACCCCAAGTTCATGGCAGGAGTGACTTGTACATTCCTGTAGCTGTTTATGCCCAGGGTTTGTTCTGTGTATGTTCTGCTCTGTTACGTTGTCTTGATACCTCATTAAACCAGGTCTCAATAGTCGAGGCGGGGGGGGGGAGATTCTGTTGTTACTTTAGTGCAGCGTGAGTTGTGTAATGCTGAATATACAATGAAGGCTGGAGAACTTAACCTTGAGACTGTATTTCTGATGTCAAGTGACCTTGATAAAGGGCTGAGCTTCTGGTGCCTCCTGGTGTGTCGGTGTTGCTACGTTCTCACTGTTCTTAATCGCTGATTATTTAAATGTTCATTTATTGACTTGAAGAGCAAAGGCATTGTATCCTTGTTTGAAAATGTTGGACATGTGTGATGGGCTGGACTCCAGTACTGATGAGAACATAACCCTGGTTATCTGAGTGCTGCTGCAATGGTCTCTGGCATCTGTGCAGTACTGTCGCTATCAGGGCACCTGATAGGTAAAACCACCCTTCTTATGGAGGAGAAAGTCCTAAACATGGGATATCTGTGTTTAATTCCTGAGAAATTGGTCCCTGATTCTCACAGATGTGGCTTTCCTCACATGTAGCTGCTCAGGCTTTGTGTCCAGTCCTGCTAAAACTAACAGAGGGACTTTCATTAACTGTAGAAACTAGATCTGGCCCTGAAAGATGGACAAAGGCTTCTAACACTCCTGTTCCTGGTGAGGCTTTTATGCCTCCAGCTATCAAATGTGTACTCTGCTGAGCAGCATCATTAAAGATGCATGAACTGTCAGGATCTCTGTTTCATGATGGGGCAGGGAGGTGTGCTGCCCAAGGCTCTAAGAAGCAACTCCAGCATTATAAGTCTCCTTGTGCTCTTTTGCTTCACAGATGGTTAAGACCTGATGAACTCAGAGCATCTCTGAAGTCAGACCAGCCAGGTACAGCTGTCTGGTACATTGAGGTCAGGTTGGATGGGACTTTGAGCAGCCTGGTCTAGGGGAAGTTGTCTCTGTCCATGGCAGGAGGGTTGGAAATAGATGATCTTTAAGGTTGTTTCCAACCCAAGCTACTCCATCATTCTATGACTTGCTTGGGGTCAAGGTGGGGTGTGATGCTGGCCATTCACGGGCTGGTCTTTGGGGTGCTGGTCCAGGAAACTAACAGTGTGTGATCACTCTCAGGAGAGGAGCAGGACCTGAATGAAAGCGTCAGAGCCATGAGAACAGATGGAAAATCCCCATGAATAAACTCATCTGGAAATCAGAAGCTGAAGCTCCTCAGGCAGCAGAACTGGGGGACTGAGCAGGCTTCAAGATGTAGCATGGCAGGGTCATCTCAAGGGTTACATGATTCCAGTGCCTGCCCAAACCAAGGGCTTGGGCTTATGATTCAGGAAACCTGTTTGCAGTTTTTCTATTCCAACAGGCTCTGAGGCCAAGTTTCTCTCTGAGATTGGCCTCAAAAATGCATTAAACAGTTGTATATCTAAACAGAAATGCCAGGCACACCCTTAAACTCTTCAGCTTGTCAAATACCTGAATGCCACAGGGGATTTTATGGCTAAATGTTCTGTGCATGTAATGTAAACCAGATTCTCGTACAATATTTGTCTAAACTGGGGAGAAAGCTGACAGAGGATGACAAAACCCTGATGAGTTTCAAGTGCAGTGCACAGGAGATGTTTGAATTAATTGCCAATCAACAGCAGAAGGTGGAAAACCCTTTAATAGGACCAGTATATGGAAGCTGGGTGGAAAATGTCACGTTTCTCCTCTGGTAGTGCTCTGACCTTCCCTCTAAACACCACAATTCTCTGTAAAATTGACATTTGCTTTCAAAATCAGCATTGCACTTTGTAGTTACCACAAGACTTAATAATGCTGTTATGTTCCTGTGATCTAGGGGTATATCCCTGGGTCTGGAGCATTTCCATACATTTGCTTTATTGCATAGATTAAAGAACCAGAGGTTAGAGAAATGTGTAGGGCTGCGGGTGTTTCTTGGGATGGTGTAGACCCCATTTTGCTGCTGTACTAAACTTGCTAGCACAGCTCTGCTCTGGGTTTCTCTGTGAGTCTCTGCTTTCTCTGGGTGTATCCACCAGGCTGGAGAATGAGAGCATGGCAATTGTCTTCTACATTTCTCTCAGCTTTGTGAAATACAGGTGAAGGAGCAACCCTGCTCTACAAGTGAATTATGGGATGGATGATTTCTTCAAGACAAGAAACTTAGAAATTCAAGGACACAAGCAGGAGCAATGGCTCATTTAAGTCAAGAGAAGAGAGTGGATGTGGTTGCAAATAAAATAGCACCATCTTATCTAAAAGCTAAACCATCCTTTGGTATTCCAGTGCTGAGATGTTTTAGGGGCATCTTGCTTTGCCTAATGTGATCTTTTCTTCCTCAAAGTCTTCAGCACTGACCCTAGGGCTGCCCAGAAATACCTGGTTTTGGGTAGCCAGAGGACCTTGGTTCTGATTTAAAGTCCTTTTGGAGGGTGTTTCTTGAGGTTTGCCTCGTCATGAGTTGCTGATGCTTTTGAACTCCCTAAGACAGCATCTGTTGCTACTGTGTTAGTCCAAGGAGCACCAGCAGCATGCCAGGCTTTTGTGTTTTGACTGTAAGTTGTATCTCACCCTTAAAACATCTTCCCCTCAAAGCTTCTCACAGGTATGAAGATACTGAGTATTTCTGACCTTCAAAATTTCCAGCCAGATGCAAAGTTTGCACCTTGAGACATTCTTTCTAATTAATCTTCCCAACCTGCTGTGAAGAAGAGAAGTAACAGGCACTACCTGTCATCCGAGGATTGGAGGAAAGAAGCAAGATGCAGATCCGTGATCACAGAAAAGGCTTTCAGCCCCCAAACCATAGGCAGAAAGAAATGCTGTGCTGTCCAGATGGTCTTCCCCCAGCAACTGCTGGAGATGGCCCCAAACCCCACATATTTCTGTGTTCTGCTGCAGCTGGAGGGAGGCCACAGCAGGGGACTGGAAGCATTAGAAAGGATGCAGGGATTAACTGTGAGGTTAAAGTCACTGTTACTGAAGGTCTGCTCTGGTGGGCTCTGCTCTACTGCAGTGTAATTCTTGCTTGTCACTACAGTGTCAGCGAGGTGTTTGGAGGGGGAAAGCACCACCCAAGCTATTGTCCCATTTCCTCAAGTCCATCCCCCTTCCTGCCCACCTCAAAAGCCAGCCCCCAAAGGGTTTCATGGCAAGCGCTCAAGTTAACCCTATGGGTCCTGAGACACAAGCACTGGAAGTGCCTCTAATGAAAGTTCTCAGTCCAGGCAGCAGTGATGAGGTGACTGAGAGGTGCCCGTTCCTTCAGCCAAAGGTGGAGGACAAGGAGGAGCACGCTGTTAATAACAGGAATATAGTTTCATGCTCAGTGCTGGGCAGGCAGCCAGCTCCTAACCACAAGGGTTTTAACTCGTAACCTTGCAAGCTGTGGATCTTTGCCCACCAGTCTGTAATATTTCTTTCCTTTAAAGGCCTGAAGTCTTCCACAGGCCAACCTGGTCCTGGCTCTTTATGCATTTGGAGAGGTTTACTCTCCAAACCTGTTCCTGGCTTCTGTGTCTGCGAGTGGTCTTCTTCTGGGAAAGTCCTGGATGCTGACACTGCAGCAGAGCTTTGGGTCAGTGCTGCTGCTGGAGCTGGCACTGAGTGCTTTGCTCATACAGGGTTGGCTTTTGTGCCTACAGAAAAGAGGAATGAGTGGCAGCCTTTGATAAGGGTGAGTTGTGTCAATATAGGGGGTTGATGGGGTATTTCTTTTGGTATCTTTACAAGGTACAATCTGCCATTGGTGCCATCCCAAGTCTTAATTTTTCTGTAGCAGTGAGGATGCACTTGCATAACTCATTGGGCTGTTGGGAAGTCATACTGCCAGTTCTGGCTCATGCCCAGTTTGGAGGATGGAGTGTAACAGTCCTCAAGCTCAGAGTCCCTTCTGCCAGCCTTTGAAAAGTTGGTCTTTACTGATTTGATGCTCAAGTATGAAAGATTAATTACTTTTGACTTCTCTTGTTCTTTCTGCTGTACCACCTTGGAGATAGATCCATGCACCTTCTCTTTTTGCCTTCTGGTTTATTCTTCATCAAATCTTCGATTTCCTCTCATGGCTTTTTAACTGAAATCAGCATAAATATCCCAGATCTAGCTCTCCATCTCTTAGTCACACATTTCTGCTGCCACTCTCAGATTTCCCTTGGTGCCCTCTCTTTTCTTACTGATTATCTTCCACTAATTTTCTTTTTTCAGCCCCTGGTTATTCCATGTGCTCCTCTGTATGATGTGTGAGAGCCTTCCCACGACTCCAGCACTTTCCAAGCCCTCGAATCTGTTGTTTGTTTGCTTTGTGTTTGTTTGTTGGGTTTTTTTTACAGAGAATAAGCAGTGTCAGTGTTCTTGCTCATGTATCTTTCTCTAAGATAGCGTTTCACTACTGGCAACCCCCTGATTTGAGCATCCTTTCATTTCCTTGTCCCTTGTTACTTCCTTCTAGACAACCCACACCCCACAGCTCAGTTGCTCCTCCTCTGTCACCACCCCAGAATTCCCCCTGTGCCACACCACTCATTTCCTCCCACTATCTCTGTTCAAAAGCCCTCGCCCTCACTATTAATGCTGCAAGATTGCCAATTTCCTACTGTTTCCCCACCTCCATCTCCCTCACCCTCCCAGTGCTCTCTGTGCCTCCCCCGACCAGTTGGCTTTACCTCCTGCACTGAGCAAGCCCCAGAGCTCCAAGCAGCCCATGTCCACCAGCTGTAACTAACTTCTGCCTTCACTTCTTGTCTCCTGGCTTGTTTCTTCTCCTCAGCCCTTAGTGTGCTGCCAGATGTTGCCCATAAGCATTACCCAGCAGTGCTGGGACACTAGAGAGCAGGTTGCTGCTGTGCTTTGCAGAGGCTCATGCTCATCCACAGTAGGTTTAAGTGTGGCTATTGCCTACTTGCTTGCAACAGCCTTGCTTCTTTGTGACAGCAGCTCTTAGCTGGAGTAAAATACACCAGGAGACCTTGAAAGATCATGAAAAGACAACTTTGACAGGGAATTAAAACCATAGAGTAAATTGAAGAGGAAAGGGGAAAAACCAGGCATGGGGCTGCTGGCACAGGTCTTCCTATGGAGCTCAGCTCCTGCTGCAGCCTACCTACGCTCGGCCGCTTTCTGTTTTGACAAGCTGTCACCACGCGAGCGTGCGGTGAAGCAGCAATCATGAGCTCCGTATGCCTGCAGAACAAGGATGTGATTTTTTATTTTTTTTAATTTTTTTTTACCGTCCCCCTACTTCTATCTTTTTCAGCACAGCCCAAGACTGGCAGCTCCTTCCATGTGTCTGAGTTACAGGGTCTGCTCAGTGTCCTTCAATCATTGCAGCTTCCTACCTAGTTAGTTAATCCAGAAGACCTGATTGGTTGCCAGCGTCTAGTCTGACCGCTGAGTAACTTATGTATTATAAAAGCACAAAAGAAAAATCCTGTTCTTAGACCCAGCAAATAGTGATTTTGTTACAGGAAGGAATTTGAGGGACCAAACCTAGCTGTGAAATTGGATTGAATGCTGGATGAGGAGAGAGATGCTAGGAACTGGGTTTTTGAAAATGCTGGATGTTTTAGGGGTGCTTTTTATGATACGGTGCTTTCAAGATACCCTGTTTCTTAACCTAGATCTGTGTAATCTTTGTAATTTGTACCCTCCAAAGAGAGAAAACCTGATGCATTGAATTTTGGCCATGTTTAACAGTTGTTACATAAAACAAACAAATTGTATTTCTGTTCTAGCTCCAAATCTTTGTATTGGCAACCAAAGCAAGAGCTCTGATTTGCCAGCAAGACTCAGGATGATGCAGATGCCTGCGGGCTCTCTCTGATGCTCTCACCCCTCCCTCTGCTCTGAAGATTTCCATCTTTGCCATTCCTGGGCTCTGGGCACTGCAAGAACCTGCTGGCGTGGTAGCTGGCCTTAGCATCCCAATTGCAATGCTCATACCTAAATTTGAACAGTGTCAGGGTTTTTTTTTGTTGTTGGAGGTGGTTTTTTTTTTTTTTTTTTTTTTTTTTTTTTTTGATCTTCCGTTAAGATGCATTTCAGCTCTTTATGCTGAGTCACTGGTCTGGCACAGAGCCAGTTTACTTATGTGACTCCCCCCATCATTACCATCCGTGCCTCAGAAAGCAGCTGTGCTTACAACACATTTTAAATAACCAGACAACTGAATTATGGACTTCAGAGGCTGGTCCAAAGTTGCTCAGCTCTCCAGTGCCCTGGGCTAAGGCTCTGGCTGCCAGACTCGGGCTTTGGAAAGCCTCCTCTGGCCCAGGGCTGACAAGGTCTCAGGTTGATGAGGATCTAAGTCTAGTCCCAGATCCATAACTAACCTTTAACTTGACTAGAAATTTTCACATCCCTTCCATCCTGCACTTACACCTCTGTGGCTCCAGCAGGGAGGAGGACATGGATGTACTTTCTTCTCATCAGCCTTTTCCAGATTTTTGCATGTACAAATCCAGCAGTAAGACAAGTTTGTAGTTAAAGCCTATCTCCATGTCACTTCATGAGTCTTAAAACACAGTTCTCCCAGGTTGTGGCAGTAACATGGGAATTCTGGACAGAGCTCCCAGACACTCAACAGAGGAAACTCCCGCCTTAATCAGACCTTCACACTCTGGGTGCTCTCTCACTCAGGTACAATTGCAAAGATCCGGGTTTATTACCGTAAAGACTTACCTGCACATTGTCCTGTTCAAAGGAGCCAGTCACATTTCTAACCAAAAGGTATTTGTTGAGCTGGAACGTTTAAATGAACCCCCAGAGTGTGATGGCTGGAGCTGTCTCCCCATTGATCGGTTAGGTCTGGGTGGTGGCCCTTTCCCAAGGAGAAATAGGGCCAATGGTGATTAATCCTCCAAGCCTTCCGAAACCTATTTCACCCTGGAAAAGGCAACTGATCCCAGATGCAATATCTGACAGCAGCGTGAGGAATCCGCTCTGCTCCACTCCCAGCCCATGCAGGGGTGAGCGTGGGTTCCCGAGTGCCGCTCCCTGGCCCAGGAGGCTTCTTGGCTTCTCTCCCGGCTCCGGTGACTGGTTTTGACTCCTGGCAAAGACTCTTATGTGCCTCTCTTTGTCTGTCTATAAAATGGGCATGAGGCACACTTCAGGAATGGCATTTGTTTTCGGCATCAGTCGCTCTGCTTTAAAAGCCCGTTGTGAATGTTACATCGTGTTGAGGGTGGCTTTAAGTTTCTCCTATAAAAATGCTCTGGGATCCTGTCCCTAGCATCGACTCGCTCTGCGGCAAACAGGAACCTGCTGCTGGGCTCGGTTATTTACGCCGAAAAAAGGTCAAAACGGTTTCTAACCCGGATATCCTCCGCAGACCTTCCAACTTCAGCGCAGGCAGCAGCAGCCCGCATCTCCAAAGTCGGGGCAAATCTTATCTGCAGCCACACTCGGCAGCCTCCGGAAAGCCGAGGCGTGGCTGTAACCTTCTACCAAAACTTGAAGACGTTTTTTAATAATTATTTGTTTATTTTAATTACTCCTCCCCTCCCCAGCCACACAACCCCCCCCGAATGCGGACAAACCCTTGTTTTCTCAAGCCCCCTCTCGCACGACGGCAGGGAGGAGGACGCTCCGCGCAAGCCTCTCTTACGACACCCCCGGGGATGCTCCCCGCGCTCCGCGCCTTCCACCTGGCGGGGCGGGCTGCGGCGCGCCGGCTCCGCGCCCCCTCCGCTGCCGCGCCCCCTCCGCGGCCCCACCTCGGGGCGGAGCTGCGGCCGCAGCCGGAGCCGGAGGCGGGCGGGGGCTGGGGCAGCGCGGCGCCGCTGCCTCCGTCCGTTCGTCCGTTCCTCCCACCCTCCCTGCCTGCTGCCGGCCGGGCCCGATCCGCTGCACGGCGCGGAGCCGCCGCGGGTGAGTGCGGGGCCGGGGCCGGGTGGTGGGCAGCGCGGGGAGCGGGGCTGGCCCGCCCCAGCCCGGGTAGCGGCCGAGCGGGGTACGCCGGGGCTCCCCGCTCTCCGTGTCCCGGGGAGCGGGGGGTGTCTATGTGTCTGTGTGTCCCGGCACGGGCAGGGCCGCGGAGCGCTCCGCAGGCGCGGAGTGGGGTCCCCGCCGCGGCCAGGGCAGCGGCTACAATCACGCCGCGGAGTTTCGGTAACTCCAGCCCTGTGCAATCCTAGAGCGGGCTGGCGAGAGGCATTTCGATAACGTAGCCCGGTTAGCACCCGGCTAATCCCGCGGTAAAGGGCAAACCCTGCCTTGGGCGCACCGAAGGATGAGGATGGAATTACCTCTCTAAGGCAGTTTTCCCTCCGTGGAACCACTGGTGTTCGTGTTTTAAGTCCCCGTCTGTACCGTGGGTCATCGTGCAAATCCCAAGACACTGAAGATGTGAATTTCTTGTGTTTGCTCGTGAAGGGGTTTTCGGTATTGTATTTAGGATTCCTCTCCCTTTTGGTGTGACTTGGGATGGGAGGAAGTACACTGAAGGTAGCGTAAATATAAGCAACCGGCATTCCCGCAATGGTATCAGGATTGCAAGGGTTGCTTTCGGTGTGAGATGGTGAAGGTCTTTCTCAGAGAGTCTCCTTCAGGCACTGACAGACCAGGTGAACTTCATCCTGAACTTCATCCCTTCTCCAGCTCCAGGTGGATGTGTCAGTGCTGGTAGAGGTGCTTTTGGTTGACTCTGATGACAAGCCAACAAGTTCATGTTTATTTCTTTGCTTACTTATCACGTAAGGATCTCTCCTGCACTGTGGTAGCTGCTTGAGGAGGATGCTTCAGCCTGCAATGGTGTAGCAGGAATAGTGATTTCTCACAATTGCTGAAGAAAGCAGAGAGCTCACAACCCTGGGGGTGGACACGGACGGACACCAACAAAACCTCTCGGTTTGAGCCCTCTTGTGTTCCTGACAAATGCGCCAGGAGCCTCAGGAGAAGCAGCTGTCTGGGCTGCCCTAGTTCTCACCTTGACCCGGGTGCCCTGAGCCCTGCCATTACTGTTAAGTGCTTTTTCACAGATGGAAGGGCCAATTCCTGCTATGGCAGGGAGCAGAAGGGGTTTTTCTGGCTGGAACTGAGTTTGAACTGGAGAGGGATCATGTTTATTGTTAAGGACATAATGTATTAAATCCAGAATGTGAAGAATACTTTTTCATTTATGTTTTTCCTTTCCTTGTTTAACATTTAAACTGCGTGTTGGATCAGAAACTGGGGTTTGTATTGAAAATGCTCTTGCATTACTACATTATTCTTAGGGGTTTTCCTTCATGTCCTGAGATCTCTCATGAGGTTTAAAAAAAAAAAAAGTGCCTATTTTCCTTCTGACTGGAAGGAATAGACATAAATGACTATTTTATAAGAAAAATAAGGTTTAAAATGTTGAACTTCAGATATCTGTGGTGGATGCGATGAAATGCTGAGATACTGCGTCTTCTCTTTGCCATCGAGACCACGTGTCCAGGCTGCCTGTTCCTAACAATGTCTTGTTGTTGAGTCTGTCGTTGCAGGAAAAATGACTCTGTGTGAGTGTGCTGGTACCAATTGTACCGGCTCCTTGGTGCTTCTGCAGCCACTTTGTTGGAACCTTATTTTCCCTTGGTTTAATAATTTATAAAATGCTGGTTGCCTCGAGGCACATTTCATCCAGTAAGAAGAAAAACATCAACCAGTGTTTACTGGTTATGTAGCCTGAGGTTGACAAATAATGAAGCTTTTGTGGATGAGGGGATGTCTCATTTTTATCTTATATAAACTCATGAAAATATAGGGTTTGTGCTAAAAGTCTTCTGGGCATGTTACTCCTTTCTTATCCCCATCCTTAAGAAGGTCTCTTGCCCACTGGTGACAAAGTGGGTTTTAACTCTGACCTTCCCTAACCTGGTTTTGGATCTGTTTCTCCTTTTTGCTGTTACCTCTGTCTGCCTCAAGTTTGGCAGCTCTTGGGTGTTTAAGCGTTGTGAATTAAGACAGTGAACTCGGGTCCTACATCTTCACAGGCTTAGCCTCTTTGGCTGAAAGAGGTCAGTCTCTCTTCTTGGGCAATAAATTGCCCTCTCAAATCCTCTGCCAGATACTTATGAGCCACTATCATTAACTGTGTTTTGAATCACTCCTTGCGCTGGAGGGGGAAGATTGGCCTGCAGTTCATCTTGTCTCCTTTGAAACTGCTAAATGATGATTCAGTGACCTTAGTGGGCAAATTATATCACCAGCTAATTGGCCTAAGAAGAAAAACTTGCCTGATATCAGACTGGCTGCTGCAGTTGTCAGCTCCCAAACCCTCTGCTGCCCCAGGTGATACCTCCAGTTTCAAATACTAATGGGGCTTGGCTGAGGCACTGGGAAGGGGACCTAGTAAACTCCCTCTGCTAGCCATACCTGGGCATGGTATGCACTCCACCTCCAGCTGGTTTTGAAGGTATCATCCCTTAAAGTACAAAAATCTCAATGCTTCCTTCCCCTGTGGATAGCTCTCATTTCCTCCTTAGAGGGTGAAACTGCTCACTGGGTGTAATGTTTCTGGAGGATTTGGCTCTGCCTTGGATCCCAGCAGAGCTGAATTTAGGCAGGAGGTGAAAGCGTGATGCGGGGGCCATGTTCATCACCTTGCTGTCCCCTTCCCTGCCTTGGCAAAGCCCTTTTCAGGAGCAGTGTGCCTCTCCCCAGACGTGCTTGGCAGCTTTGTGGCCTGGTGCTGGGAGTGCAGGTCAGGATTAGCCCCGGTGTGGGCAACAAAATGTACTGTACGGCTGGTCGGGGCCGGGGAGAGCAGGCTCCTGTGCTCAGCCTGTGCTAACGGTCAGCCTGACCTCCCTGCTTGTTTGCTTGGTGAAAATAGTTCAGGGCTGGTGGCTCCTTTGCAAAGAGGGCTGTAATTGCAGTCAAGTGCTGGTGTAAGAAGCATCTAGCCATGGCAAGTTCAGCCTTCCATGCTTAAAGAGCCTCAGGAGTGAGCTGGGATGTGTGAAAGGGGTCAGCTGTTGGCTTTTTGCAAGGCTGTTAGTGGAGTTACACCACCTCCTAGGATGGCCTTGCCAGCTGGCTCATCCTTTAGGGAAGTTTAAAGAGGCTTATCACAATCTTACTAGAAATCTGTCGTCTTCTATTCATCTTCTCATCTCTCCTCATCTCCTTTCCATGTGCTCCCTGGCTCATTCATCTCGACAGTGCCATTCTGCCCATGATGCTGGTTAACACCAGCTATGCCACTCACCAAAGTCTTCTTTAGGGCATGTGCATTTTAGACTGCAGCTTTTTGCTGTCCAACATGTTTTTTCTTCATGTATATGTATATTTATATATACAGCTACTATACTATTGATTTTTTTTTAAGTGATGCTCCTGAAAGGACAGCAGAGCCCAGGTGCTTTGCTTTTCCTGCTCAGTGCCGAGCTCAAAGTGGAGCAGAGTTTGCCTTGCCACTGGCAGCAGCATAAGGGACTGGTAGCTGTGGATGTGAATCACTGGCTGCCTGTGTCTTCCCCTCTGAAATCAGGGTGGTTCCCACTTTGGTGGGGAGAGCTGCACTTGACTTTAGCAAAGAGCACAGATGAAGGGCAGCTGACAAAGCTGTCAGACTTTGGGAGGTGAGAGGACTGAAAGCTACACCCCAGGTCTCAAGGGAAACCGGGAAAGGCTTCATCGGTGAGAACTGGTGACACTGGACTGGGTCTGAATGCAGCGGCCCCCCTCGGCACCTCCAATACCTGGGGCAAATGGTGCTTTCAGAGTGACGTGGCTTTTCCTAATGGCCCTGATCCTTGCAGGTCTCCCAGAAGTGTGTCAGTACGGGGGTTAACAGCCACGTAGGCACCGAGGGGGGGAAAAAAAAACCCAAATAGTTTGAGGAAGGCTGAGCCTTAATACCCATACAAAGCAAACAAATGGTGTATCGTTTGATGTGGATTAGGTGAGCTGTGAGATCTCCAGCACTGGAGGCCCACGGAGGAAATGCAAAGCCTTTGACAAAGGCGGCTTGGCCGTCCCTGCTTCCAGAGACAGCATCCGTGCACTGATGCCGCTACTGGTGCTTCTGGGAGCCATGTATCTCTCTCTCCCCCTCCACTTTCACAGGGACGCTCTTTCTCCTGGGCAATGCTGTTTGCAATCCTTGAATGCTGTTAACTGTCAGGGAAAGAGATCATTGTGGTTTTGGTTTTGTTTGTTTTTTTTTTTTCTTGTTTGTTTTTTTCAGAATAGTCAGCTGATTTCATCCCATGGGAAGTGCTTGAAAAGCAGGAGCCAGGTGTGTTGGCATTCCTGCTTTGCAGCCTTCCATAATTCCAGCAGCAGAAGGATAGACAGAGAAGTGCAGTTGCTGGTACTTTTGTATGTTTGCATTTGAAAGAGCTTGATAGGCTGCGATTAATGAGGCTGAATGGAAGCCTGATAAATTCAAACGAACCTCAAACAAAAATGGCTTTATGAGAAGGCTTTAGTTTGAGTGCAAAGCGCAGATTGTGGGTTTCCTTTGGTGCAGTTTGGTTTGGGGTTGGCAGTGTGTTCCATGGAGGTGTACCCTGTGTGCGGCAGGTCCTGCCCACGGGGTGGCTGTGCAGACCCTCCTGCTGATGGTTTTTCCTTCCCTGTTTTAGGTTAATATAATGCTTCCAAAAGTGGACTATCACATCTGCATCCTGGAGTCCCCCATGTCCCCATATCAGGCTCTAATTAAGGATGCTCTAAAAGCAGCAGGCCAGCTACTGTGGCCTTGCAGATCAGAATCACTGGCCTAATCTATTTCTAAAGTGAATTAAACTAGAAAAAGGTACTGCCACTCTAGAATAAGAAGCCACCTAGGGAGTTAACCCAGAATAGTTGTTCTGCTTTGACTTCGCACCCTATCTCACTTCAAAATAACTTTCCATATATACAGGCTCCGTAAGCACGGAATACAGGGCATGACTTAAGCAAGATCACCCAACAGAGCTAGGAAAGGACCTTATTTTTCCTGAGGCCTTCTTTGCATCACCTCCCATCGATCCATATGCGCTCCTTAGCTTAGGCATCCTTTTCTGTAATAAATCTGCCCGGTTTCTTGCTTGATCCTATGCAGACACCTCCTCATGACCACCTCTGCTCTCCTCCCCTGTCTTCTGTCTGACTGTTGTGCTGGTCACGCAGTGAAATGAGCATGCCAAGAGCTCACCCTCCCCAGAGGTCCACATCAAGATTGCACAAAGATCTTTTCTTAGTCTGGATGGGACCTTATCACCTTTCTTAGTGAGTCAGTGTAAGCAGTAGGTAAGCATCAGGTGCCTTTTTCTGAGCTGGGGCTGATAACCTGAGCTGGGCATTGGTGGCAAGCGTAAATTATTTGCAGTGGCCAACGTAGGTGCTGCTCTCGTGCTGCTCTTGTCTTGTGGCGTCTGGGAGGAGGAGTGGGGATATTTGCATGATGTTTCGAGTTGTGCTGGGATACTCTGATGTTTCTCTGCTCCTTCAGATTTGTCAAGCTCAAGTTAAATGTATATAATTTTAACATCTCATGATTCTTTGGGGGCTGACTCATGTTTTTCTGGCCTGAGTGAATCATAGCTCTTGAACTCCATTGCTAAATTCATTATGCAACAATTACAGGGTTGGAAATGCCACCCTAAGTGCACACAAACAAGCTGGCAGCAATTTTCCCCTCCTTTTCTCTCACCCTGTGTTGCCAAGAGACCTCCCTTGTGAGTTTGCTCATTAGCTCTTCCCTCCACTCTGTAGGTGAGGGATTTCTCGGCACACTACAACTTGATGCCTTGCCCTTAAGCTGGAAGGGGAGGGGGGCAGGAGTTGCAGGTTGGGTATTTCTGGAACAGAAGGGACAGCCTAAGAGGGAAGGCTGGTGATGTGCAGCTTTGCTCCTCAGTGCCAGTTGCTTTAACTTTGTCCCAGCTCCTCCATGTGACAAAGCAGCATAGTCATGGCATCTCTAGTGATCCATGTGGGAACACGCCAAGTGTGAGGCATTGCTCTACAGTGGCTCCATGTGGCAATATTGAATGTTGGCAGCATTTCACAGGCATAAGTTCTGCATGATTACTTGCTTGGTGGTTCAAAGGACAAATACCCATGAGAGGAGAAAGACCAAGAAAGGTGTAAACCCCTTGCTGGCTTTGTGGTTTCTAGTAATACCCACCATCATTTTCCTCTACTTTATGGTGCTAAGCTGAGATTTGGGGATTTGTGTAGGACTTGGCTTTTTATTAACAAGATCTGGAGCAAGAGCTCATGTGGCATGTGAAATCAAGAAGGGCTTTGTACTAGGTGGGCTTTGCCTGCTGACTTGCTTAACCTGCCAAAGCAGCTGGTGGGAGCGGTGCTGTGGATCTGTCAGGGGAATGCAGAAGGGACATCTCCACCATCTGCAGGGTCGGATCAGATTTCTGGGTTTAAGATGCCCTGATGACCTGAATTTGACTTTTATTAGAAGAACACTGACTTTTCTGCCATGCAAATAAAACTACTACTCAGAACAAATATTCAGCTGAGGTACATAATAAATGTAGCAGGGTGTGTACCTGGGCCTGGGAAGCCCTCCAGAAAGTCTTCATGAAGAGCTACCATTCTTCCCAGATGAGTTCTGGCCCTTAAATCTCGTTATCTTTGGGAAGTTTCTCCTCTGGGCAGGTCTGGCTGTTGGCATGTCCAGGCCTGGTTGCACATCAAGACAAGAAAGAAGGATGGCTAAACCTTGTGCTCATGGATGGATGAGGTTCTCCTTGGCCTGTGGCAGCAAAGCCATTGTTCTTGTAATCCCAGAAATGGAAGAAGCAAAGTAAGAACTAGAGGAGTTGGGCAGTACCAAGAATTCTGCTACTGCTTTCATATCAAGTTAACCTAAAGTATCCAAAATCATACTTTCAAATCAAGAAGTGGTAAATAATTTGATGAAGCTGAAGGTCAGAGCAACTGTATTGTTGGAGCAGCGAGTCAAGCCAATGTAGCATCTCTGTGGCCAAGTGTAGATGCAGAAAACACAGAAAGTAGGGCATGAATGGTGACGTGTGGGTTGATCACTGCGCCTAAAAATAAGGTACTTCAGAAAGAGAAAATGTGCCTCGCAAGCAAGGCAGTGGCAAGCTGCTCTGTGTCTGATTTAAGACTGAATCTGATGGTGTTGGCACTGCGAAAAGCTGTGCTAATGACATTTTGCTAGCAAAACATTTTGTTGTAGTAGGATGGTTTGTGTCTAAGATCAGGCAAGTTTCTCTGGAGCTGTGCTTGGGTGGAGGTGGCAGTGAAAGGCAGTGGTGGGGCTGTTGGTGGAGATGCTTTTCCTCAGCCAAGCCCTGCCAGCAGCAGCCTGCTTCTCGTGCAGGGTTTCTTCTGACCTGCATTTTAAGAAGCCGTTGTCCTCTTGAAATGTTAAAGTTCAGCTTTCAAGAAGATGCACTTACTGCAGGCTTCAGGCAAAGAGAGTCTTGACTGCCCTGAAGCAACAGTGTCTGATCTTTGCTGCCATTGTGGATGGGCTGATACTGGTACCCCACGGTAGCTATACGATGCTGCTTGTCGGCGAGCTGTGGAGAAGCCTGACCTGCTCTGCTGGAGGTCTGTTTGTGTCAGATCAGCAGCCTCAGGGCTGCCTTCCTGCATGTTGGTGGCTGACCTTGACCTGCAAAGGCAAGGTGGACAGGAGGATGAATTTTGTGGAGAGGAGGGGTGATGCATGTGTGGTTTAGCAGTGGAATGAAGTCATTGGGGAGTTCAAGGAATAAGGGCCATGCCTGAGACAACAAATCCAGATGTTTGAGCCATATGGAGCAAAACATCCTGCACTGTAGTGTGGATAATTCATTTTTACCAAAGTCTTGCCTCTTTCTTCTCTCAGCGGAGCCTGTGGGCACCCCACTGGTCCCTGCATGGCGGAGGCAGGTGGGCAACACCATCCTGAGTAGACACATGGGCTCCCTGATGGATGCCGTACGTGTCAGAGAGCACCTTTGTGCTATTTGGTTAAGATCTTTTGAGGATTATTGGAGTGGTTATAGGTATGCTCAGTAGTGTCCATATGCCTTAAAGGTAAAAGCATTTTGTCGGCAATAATTAAATACAACTGCTATTTAAAAAGGATAAATCAGATTGTTGGGAAGAGCATCCTCTCTTAAATCTCCACAAAATCAATATTCCTCCTGCCGAGCGTGTAGCGAACACTGTCAAATCCTGCCAGTCGGACCCAAGCCCACCACAAAGCACCACAGCATCCCAAGTGTAGGTGCTTCTCGCCAGTCTCAGAACCTCTCTTCATGACATGGTGGCCGTTTGGCAGGTTTGGATCTGGCACTGGGCGCTCTGGTAGTGGTTGTGCCCAGCTGGTGACATCTGTCCCATGGCCGGTCCAAACGTCTGGTGCTACTGGGCTATGTGGTATTTGCTGGCAGTCTGGGGACCTCTCCTACCTTCTGCACAAGCTGATGCATCTGCTGGACCTCACGTTGGATTGCCGTGTTCTAGGTGTCCAACATGGAATTAGTTACCATCTCTTGACATCACTGTTGGTGTAGCAGGCTCCAGTATGGATGTGCAGGGTCAAGTCTTCTCTTGCCTACCAGCATCATCTCACAGCAGGAACCCAACACGTGTTGTCCCTTCCTCCTATCTGATCATTGTGGTGGTGGCTTCATTGTCTGCTGGCATTGTCACTGCGGCGCAGTAAATCCCGCAGAGGTGACAACGAGAGCAGGAATCCCCTGGGAGAGGCACATCCCTGTCAACAGCCGAGCGCCTGCAAGAGCCCTGCCACTGAAACAACCCACGTCAGCACAGCTTGAGGTGCCTAGGAGCTGCAGATGGAAAATCCAGGCACTTATCTGCCTTGTTGCTGTGCCAGGATAGGGCTGTTCCAGGATTAACTCCCCCCCTGCATGGGCCAAAATGTGAAATGTGTGCAAGTGGCTTTAAACAATGGAAGGATTTCTGTTAAAAAGACTGAGGTGTGGGTGAATAGGGCTTTATTTCATATCTTAAGGGAAGGGTGTTGGCTCTTGCCATGGTGTTTTTGAGATTCTGTTGGAAAAGAGCTTTGGGTTGTTTTTCTTCCTATGTCTTATTTCAGTGTCTGTTTTAGGGGGGAAAAAAAAATGTTGTTTTTCAAATTACAGATCTTGAAATGTGTAGTTTAAAATGTCAGGAAGGGGGATGCAGTTTTGGAAGACTTCACACATCTGTCTGTTGCAGGGCTGATAAAAAATGGAAGCTTAAAACAAACAAAAACCCCAAAAAACACACAACAAAAAAGGCAACCCAAAACAAAAAAAACCCAACTCTGAAGGAGGTAATATCACTGTCACAGATGGATCAGGCTGCTTTCCCTGCAGGTGTCTGTATTGCAACCCACACTCACGTATAATGTGCTGTGGAAAAAATAAATGGAGAGCCGAATCAGAGACTTATGCCCTCAATTAATATTTGTTCCACATAATGGGAGCCGCTGCATGCCTTTCCTTCAATATTTAACTGCCTTGCTCAGAAGATGGGGCTGCTCTCACGCGAGGGAAGTTGGGATTCGCTTCGTGTTTGCACAGAAATCCCGTTCTCATCTTTTGTTTCTTTGCCTAAGGGCAGGGATCCTGCTGTTTCTCTGATGCCAGAGATAAATTTTGTTAGCAGATACTTTGGGAGAGCAAAGGGGAGAGGGGAGTGGTATGTAATGAATTCTTGAAGGAATAAAATTTCCTTGTCTTGAAGCATCATCTTCTCTAGAGTGTTACGGTGCTGCCTGGAGCCTGTCTGTGCTGTCTCGGGTACAGTCAGTGGGGAGCAGAGGGGGGAGAGCTTTGCTCGTGGTTTGAAGTACACAGTCTCCATCCAAGGAAAAAAAATGAATTGGTGCAATTAGCGTGTGCTCTCTGCAGATTTACAGGCTGTGGAATAGTTTTCTCTATTGCACCAGGGTAAAAGGGGATGGTTTGTTCTGGTGTGTAGATTGCAATTGAGCCCCAAAGTTAGTTTCTGATTTTTAACTCAGTTCAAAATCAGAGTTAGATTTTCAAGTTCAAACTAACTGAAATGTCCCTCTCCCTTCCCTGCATGGCAAGCTCAGGGTTTCTGCTTTTACTAATTCACCAATTGACCTGTGATAGCAGGAGGAAAACCTGAGGTTTCATCCTAGGAAAGCAAAAGGAGGCTGAGCAGTTTCTGCAGCTCCAAGGCACCCGTGAAGGTGCATCCAGCACCTGGTCTGGAGCTTCACTGCAGTGAGGTTGCTGGAAGAGCCTGTGCCACCTATGGATGTGGAGGGAGAGACTGAGAGCAGAACTCGTCTGTCTTGCCTTGGGAGCCTGATTGGCAAGTAGGATGCTGGGGAACAAAAATGGAGAGGAGAGGAAAAAACCTGAACTTGTAGTGAACAGAAAAATTATCCACATAAAAGTTGGATTTGAAAAGCTACACAGGCAAGGACAGATTAATGCAGAAAAGTGGCAGCCTTGAGAGAGCAGGCATGGAAAAGAGCAGTTGCTTTATGGAGTGTCTTGATTAAGGTTTTCTAAAATGCCTCAAGTCCTGCTGCCTTGCACTGGGAATTGGGTTTAAGGAACAGCTTGGCAGAAGAACCACGTGGAGGTAAGCAAGCACCGAGCTGGGCTCGCTTTAATGCTCTAGCTCACTCCTAAATCATGCGTGTAAGTCCTGCTCGGGCTTGCGTCCTACTAAAGCAAAGCCCTCTGTGTCTCTGGCTGTCTCCAACAAACCCACAGAGCCAGCTCTCCAGCTATTGATGAGAACTTGTATACATACGTCTGGGGACCACCACCAAATGGGTTTCACTCTTTGCTGAGGTGCCACTGGAAAGAGCAGTGTTTCCAAGCACGCTGATGTGTGGGAGGACTGCTTGGCACGGAAGGTCTGTTTTTTAAGGAAGCCTATGTTGAAATATGGGTAGGAAAAAGAATGTATATTGTGCTGTGTTGAGTGTTTACAAGAAATATATATAGTGAACACACTGAGGGGCTTTCCTCACGCAACTGCCGATGTTGTTAGAAGTGGAACAGTTGGGAGGAGAAAAGAATAAGGCACTTAAAATTTTCTATTACCCACATTGGCTCCAAAGAGATTTTTTTGACTCGCTGTTTTGCTTTCTTTCTTGCTGGTATTTCATTCCCACTGCTATGAAGGAGCTCTTTGGCGAGGGAGAGGTTATCTGGAACTAGAGATAAAGCGGCCAAACCAAAATGTTTTTAATTCTCTGGGAAGAAATTGGTTTTAAATTCTGAGCTTTCCATTAGGAATTTAAAACCAATTTCTTCCCAGAGAATTTTAGCTTAATAGCTAAAAAAAAAAATCAACTTCTGTGGATGCACCTTCACCATCAAACTTACCTTGGCACCAAGCAGCAATGAAACCTCCTTTGCTGCAGACAGGTAAAACCATATCTTCACTTTAAGAGGGTAATTGGGACAGGGATTAAGTTACTTACTTAACATACAAGAAACCTGCGGAAAGCCAAGAATCTCTCTTGAAACTCCCGATTTCTGATGTGATCTCTTGCCCAGAAAGACTTCTGTACCTGCTGTTCCTCACCAGCTCTCTCCAGAGCAGGAGTTGTATTCCCTGAGGTGTCTGAAATAGCTGCTTTTTTTGTTTGTTTGTTTGTTTTTTCTTTTTTTTTTTAAATGTGATGTTTCCTGCCATTTTCCCCTTCATTCCTTCAGGAGGATCCGTTCATTTGGAAATGCTGAGCATCTGCTGCTTAAAATGCTGCTGAAGCCCTGAGTGAGGGAAGGAGCCGTTTGCTTCAACGATACCAGTGAAATTAAATCATGCAGCAACAATTTCTTATCTTTTTCACTGCTCAGTGTGGTTAACGTGGGGGTGCTGCAGGGCTTCATGGCACAGGGCAGGGAGAATCACATGGTTCATGCAAGAAAAATTTGCTACCAGAAGCAATAGCCAGAGCTGGTAGAGTAGCACCAAGGGATGCAGAGAGTTTCACTAGTACCTCATGGCTGGAGTATGGGACTAGGGATAGAATTATAGACTGGTTTGGGTTGGAAGGGACCATTAAAGCTCATCCAGTCCAACCCCCCTGCAGGAAGCAGGGACATCTGCAACAAGAGCAGGTTGCTCAGAGCCCCAGCCAACCTCACCTGGAATGTTCCCAGGGGTGGGGCTTCTACCACCTCTCTGGGCAACCTGGGCCATTTTCTCATCACTCTCAGCATAAAAAATTTTAATCCTTCTATCTGGTCTAAGTCTTCCCTCTTTTACTTTATAACTGTCACCCTTTGTCCTGTTGCAACACGCCCTGCTAAAAAGATATTCCCCCTCTTTTTTTTTTTTATAGACCACTTTAATAATAAGTAATAATCCTGAGGTGATGGTGTAGCTCTTGCAGTGAGTTTGCTGCCTGAAACCAGGTGAGTGACCTTGTTCTGTATTCATCTGTTCATCAGCAGATGCTCTAGACATCTGGAGAAGGTTTTGTTGCATATTATTTTTAAAGTACTCACTTAGATGGATGTCGAGCTGTTGTCCAGTGTGCCGCCTTGGGCTGCATTCAGGGTGCACGTGTGACCAGCAGCAGGTTTCTGACTTCAGCTTTGCTATCAGCACTGGCACCCGGGAGGAGATGGTGGTCAGTGCCCACCTGCGTCACACTCCTTGCACGATGATCCAGATGGGGAGATGGCACAACCTGCCTGGCAGTGTGCAATGTTAGAGAAAGAAAAATTTCAGTTTCAGAAAAGAAAGGAAACCCTTCAGGAGGCTGGAAAAGCTGTGCTTTGAATTGCTTAGAACTGCTTGCCTTTCACCGTGGGCGTTCTCCTCCTCCCCTGGGCTTTGCAGGAATTGTAACTGTCCTGTAGCATTGCAGGCAAAAAACCAAGTGTTTGTGGGCTTTGATTCCCCAAGAGGGGCAGGTGTGTCTCTTGTGATTTGAACTCCACTTTCCAGTTTGCCATATGGTATCTGACCCTCTATCAGTCTTCATTCGGAAGACCTGGTGTCTGAGTCCCCTGTTACAGGTGTGTAAGGCTGTAATGGTTTGGGTAGTTGGGTGGTAGGGCTTGAGGCGGTGTCCTTGTTGATGATGCTTTAATGAGATGTTTTCCCAGAAGGCAGGAGGTGAGAGAAGCAGTTATAATAAGCAAAGAAACTCTAGTTATAGACTGTGGTCTTTTTAGCATGAAAGACCTTCTTGTCTTGATGCATCCTGTATTAATCAAAACCACCAAACAGAATCACAGAATGTTAGGGGTTGGAAGGGACCTCGAAAGATCATCTAGTCCAGCCCCACTGCCAGAGCAGAACCACCTAGATAAACAACCCCTACAAATCCCAAGAGCTCTCAATCCAGAACAGGGCTCCCTGTTCCCATCTGCAGGCCAGGAGAGAGGTTTGGTTTCCCATCTCCCCAAGGTGTTGCAGGGAGCAGGCTGCCTGTGGGAGGTGGGGTGGGCAGCCCCTTGGCAGGGCTGGCGCGGTTACGTGCTCGGCAGTGACACAGTTTAGGAAGTGACTTGGAGCGTGTTCCTCGGGGAAGGGTGGGAGGGGGCTGCTGCCCTTCCCACCCCTGGGCCGTGGGAGGGAGTGAGCTGACCTCGGCTCTGTGTGTGGCACATCCGTGCTTTGGGCAGCGCCCCTGTGTTCCCTGACTTGTTCTTGCTCGGGGACAGTTGAACTCTTGTGCCTTTTCCTGCTGCTCCTGCCTGTCCCTCAGTCTGTCACCTCCTCCTCTCAGTAGTTTAGTGGCTGTCTCTGGATGGTGTTACGGCTGCTGGGCTGCCAGTGAGCTCTTCCCATCATCGGGGAGCAAGTGATGAAGAGTTGTTCTGCTGCTTCCTCCAAACCTTGGGCCGATCCTGGCCAACGGCAGGAGCAACAATACAAAACATGCATCTTTGGCTGTTTTGTATGGCCAAGCAGTGTCAATCCTGAAACAGAAGCCTGTGAATCCTTTGCTGGTGCTCCTTGCTAGAGGATGTGATGCAGCAAAAGGGCTGTGATGGGCTGGTCATCTAGCATTTTGTGAGGCAGGAATAGCACAGATTGGCCTTGGTCCTTGTAGGAAGCACAGGGGGTAAATTTGGCAATTCCTCACCTGGCCAAGGTGCAGGAGTTGACTCTCGAAATAAATCAGGCAGCCACCTCCTCTGCAGGCTGCTTATGTGCTCGGATCCCTGCTATAGGCTTTCATGCTTGGTTTCCAATTCCAGCTGAGAGATTAGCTTGGGGTGAGGAGGAGAGGGCTATTTCTGTCGCTCTTCATGCCATCGCCTTGACTTTGTGCTGCAAGTGCAGATGCTTCACCTAATCACTGGGCCCAGTCCTGCAGGTGCCCCTGCACAAGTAATCCAGTGAATGAGAATGATCTTGACTTCAGAAGTGGCTGCTCACATACCTGGGTCATGAGTTCTACCTCTGCTTGGAAGATGCACAACTTAGAAGAATTCTCTAGTTGCTGAGCTATTTCATTTCATGGTGTCCTATTCAAGGGTTGTTCTTCCATGTTTGTGTTTATTATTTTTTAAGTGGAATAAAGCCCAAATCAATTGATGATACTTAAGTGAAGGACTCTTCTAAGTATTTGTGTTCTGCTTCGGTGTCACGCTGTGCTGTAAGTACTGCCTTGGGGAAATGTGACAGAGCATTTGCAGGTCTTAGCTCCAGCTTCATATTCTGGGGGGGAGATGAGGAGCCTCTCCAGCATCGCTCGGCAGTGTGGCTGTTTTAATGGCTTCATCTCCAACTGCAGCGTGTTGTGGCAAAGTGTGTGAAAGTCGAACGCTTTGTGGGAAGGTGGAGGGGGGCAGCTCTGTGTGGAACAGGAAAATAAGAATAGCCAGTCATCTTCTTTGTGGGATGCAAGTGCCAACCTCTAAACATGATGCGGGAAGAAGTGTGTGTGTAAGAGATGAAGGACCACTCAGGCAGGGTTGGTGGTATGGGGTGGGTGGCTCATTACAACCACTGGCTCTGGTAAACTCTTGCTTCACAAAAATACCATCTCTTCTTGTGTTGCCAGTGATTAACCAGCACCCTGAAAGTCCTTTTGAGCTTAGTGAGACGAATCTTGTGCTGAGACAAAATGTACAGGAAATGCAAACTTTTAAAAAGACTTGCATGTAGGGACTGATCTCTGACACGGCTGGGGCAGGTCTGTCTCGGCCGTGGCCATGGTACGAGCGCAGTACAACAGTGAGCATCTCATCTTCCTTTGGGCTCAGAACTTGGCATCACCTGCTGTCCCCGCCGGGCCGGGGTCTGTGTGTGTGTGGCGGGATGTGCTCAGCACAGCGGCAGATCTGCTGAGCTCATGGAAATGCAGCTCGCTCCAACACAAGGAACGACACTTTTATTTTTTTTCCTCCTCCTCTTTAAATAAAACAGAAACCGAAATGCAATGTCTTGCAAACCACGAACACCCACACAGCCAGCTTGTGTGGCTCTTCTAGGTCTCGGCATTTGTTTACCTGCAAACTGTGCAATAGTTAGACTGACCAGTTTGTGCAATCAGAAGTCAGTGTGCCACTTTTTTGGTATGGGGAAGAAGCTGGGTCCTTGGAAAACAAGGAGCTGGAGTGATGGAGCCTGGTGTACGTGGAGGGTGCTAGGGGACTTGTACCCAAGTCTGGGAGAGGTTGAGCTGTGTCCTCTTCAGGAAGACTTCCCAGGGTGAGCTCTCTACTCCTTTAGACATTCACTTGCAGGTTGGTTTGAGGAGACGCCTATATCTGGTACTTTCAGAAGATGGCTCTTGGTGTTCGTGGATCTCTCCTCTTCGTCTCGTTCCCCTTCATAGGCCACTTGAATCTCCCTTTTGTTCTGTTGTGAGAGCAGAGGAGCTGCCGGAGGATGAGATGTGTGCAGGATAGCTGAAACACGGGCAAGCAGAGCAAGCCACGCTTCTCCTCTCCTTATAAATCAGTGTCCTGTTGCTCTTTCCAAGGTGCAATCCTGATACTGCTGAGAAAGCTTCCAGCTTTTTTTTGGATAAACAGGAAAACACTGCAGTAAGGTTTCTTTGCATTAGTAAATCCACAGAATTAGGTCCTCATTTCTTATTCAGGTGTGTTTTGGAAAATATTTGTTCATCTTTCAGCAAACAATGGCCAAAGTGGTCTGGAAAAGGAGCAGGGTGGGAATGCTGCGGGTGGTGTGCTGAGAGGCATTTCCTGCCCATATCTCCCCTCCTTCGAGGTATTGTAAACTGGGCTTCAGATCCGCAGCCTGTGTTACTGGAGCAGAGATCGCCAAAAAAGATACCTCCCCAGGAATGCCTGCAAGGGATGGGAGCCGTGCTGCGTGGAGCCGGGTTCCTGAGAGGTGGTGGAGAGCTCTCCAGCCAAGTGCTGGGGCTTGGGAAACGCCTCTGCCCCCAAATAAAAGCTTTTTGGAAAGCGGGCTGCGTTTACCACGCTCTTCTCGACTGGGTTTCTGGGGGCTGTGGTTGAGTCCCAGCTCGTGGGGGCTGTGGGCAGGGGCCAGAGAGCTGCCCAGGGCTCTGGTGCCATGGAGCTGTGACACGCTCCCCTCGCTTTCCAGACGCGTGTGGCTATAGTTGTAAGCTGGTATTTTCCATCTTGGGCAAGCATTTGAATTTCTAGGGAGTGTATCTCTCATGAAGAAGTTTGCAAGGATTAGTCCCTGTGCGAAACCAGTGGGATTTGTAATTTTTTTTATTCAATCATAAGTTCCTATGGGATAGAACAGGGCTTTTTGTTGTTGTTGTTCAGGTCTATCCTGGAACACTCAAAAAAAAGGTTTGCAGGCCCTGCTGAAGCTGCCCTTGGCCTTCTGTTGGCCACTTATAGGATGAAGTGACTGCCTGGGATCTGCCTGTGTGCTCTGGCTGAGTTTGTTTGTTTTCAGTTCTCAAACTAATTATCTTGTGGTGGAAATGGAATGTCTTGCTCTCAGTCTGCCAAGATATTTATAGGTAAGGTCAGAGCCCTGCAGAAGGTCTGTAGCAACCTCTGGAAGGAGCTGGTGACTCAACCTTGCAAAATTCACTGAGAGTTGGTGGAAGTGCTGCATGGCACAGACGTTTTCCTGCAGCTCCTTGGAGTAATGCCTCCCTGATTGGGCTGCTTGAACCTCCAAAGAGGGATGTGTGGTGGCTTCTCCTGGCTTGGGATGAGGTAAGGTTTGGTATCCTCACCATGTCTCTCTCCCGGGTCTAGATACCTCTCTTCTGCTGCTATTCTTCCCATAGATGCTTTGCATCCATTGCTTATGAAACTGTTACTTCCTCTTTTGGAGCAAAAGAGTTGAGCAAGGAACGGCTTCAGCTGCTCTGCTGAGGCTTTCTCAGGTGCTTGTGAATACTTGAACTCTTCAGTTTCCCTTCTCTATCAACTCTTCTGTTTTGGAGTTGTTTTTTTTTTTTATTTTGAGTTTTGTTTTACCCCTCCAAACACAAGAGTTCTCCTCTCATACGAGGTTATTTGCAGCTCACCTCGATTTGGCATGCTCACCTTGCTGTTGAATGTGCTTCGTGTGGGTCTGTTTGGAAAGGACTGGTTCAGTTTGCTCATGACACTGGCTTTATTTCAAATGCACCTTTCCCTGTTGGACTGCTCCCAAATCTGGGGCATGTTTCCTCTTTCTGTGCAGCAGATGACTGGGCAGCTGCCCATGGGTCCCCTGGTTGATCCCTCTGTGGGTAGCACAGTTCTGAGGTCTCTGACGTTATGGTCACACTGTGAGTCTGGGGCTGTGATTTACCCGCTGTCATTGCTGTGCTCGTGGAACCCGGACAGCAAAACCAGAATGAGCTGGTGTGTGGTGAAGAAAAACCCTGAAGGAAGAGAGAAATGAACACAAACCCTGTGATTTTAAGTAGTTGAGACTGTTTGTGTTAGTAATACCTCCTTGGAAGCCATGTGCTAACCATCTGCCCTTGACCAGGGCTGGTGTGAGAAGGGGCTGATGGATGAAGTAGAAGAGTGCAGATGATGCTCCTGGTGGGTAGAGCTCCTGTGGGAAAACCTGCCCAGCCTCAGGGTGTTGGATGGGTAGCTCCATGCATCTCCAGCCTCTGGCTTCTGGGTTACTTGTGCTGGGATGGCCTCACCTGGTGCCTGTGGCTGCCCTGGGCTCTACCACTCTGTCTACCACTCTGTCCTGTATTTATTTTGCTGCTCAGACTGAAATACAGTAATGGAAGTGGCTGCTGGTGTGCATCAGTGCAGCACAGCCCCTGGCTGCAGTGCTAGGGGCGCCTGTAATGAGGGGTGATGGTTATGCTGGAAGGGGTCAGCTGGAGAGAAGGATGTGTCTTAGTACTTAGATCTGTCTGAGGAATGGTGATAGATGATATTTAAGGTCCCTTCCAAACCATTCTATGATCTTTGCTTATGAAACTTGTTTTTTGCTTATGAGAGGGCTACCTTGAACTACAGACAGGAGTGAATTGCACACTAAAGCTACTGCTTAGTTGAGAACACTTTGGTTGTTTGGAATGAGTAAAGGGTGGAGTCACAAAGGCCAGTGAGAACCACCAAGCAATTAAAGTGCAGTTAAGTGAGCAGCCTTTTGAGATGGTAGATGATGTGTGGTGCATTTTCCAGTGGGATGGTCTTAGTTGCTTATCTGCATGGGAGGATGAGACTTGACTTGATCCCTCACGCTTTTCTCCTCATTTCAGGTTTCCACCGTATTCTCATAGAACGCTGCAATGGGCCCTTCCCAGCTCAGCCTCAAGATGCTGGTATAGCAGCAGGTGACTGTGATCCAGAGGACCTGTGGTGGGACATTGTTTCCTGCTGAGACATCCTTCATCCCATCTCTCTTGGCAGAAGCGATGGATGCCCACGTGGACCTCCTGACAGAGCTGCAGCTGCTGGATAAGGTCCCCACGCTGGAGAGGCTGCGGGCAGCCCAGAAGCGGAGGGCTCAGCAGCTGAAGAAGTGGGCGCAGTATGAAAAGGAGATGCAGCACAAGAAGCGGAAGCATGAAAAGAAGAGAAATGCTGTTAACCGAAAGAAAGTGTCGTTTGAAGCCAGCGTTGCTCTGCTGGAGGCTTCTCTGAGGAATGACTTGGAGGAAGGTACGGTGCTTGTGCCTGGCAATTTCTTTGGCTATGTGTGAGATCCGTGTTGCGCTGTGGTGTGAAGAGGCATCTGTGTTGACATCCGTGGTCTGGGCTACGCTTGAGGTGGTGTTGGTCTCTAGAGTGTTGCATTGCTGGTAGAACTCCATTATATCCTCAAAGCACTGGGTGCTTTGAGGACCCTAGACACCTGAGCTACAAAGGTGATGAAAGGACTGGAACATCTGGCTGATAAGGAAAGGCTGAGAGACCTGGGGCTGTTTAGCCTGGGAGGGGATTTTATTAATGTCTACAAATAGCTGCATGGTGGGTGTCAAGTAGAAGGAGCCAGGCTCTTTTCAGTGGTGCTCTGTGATAGGACAGGAGGTAATGGTTGCAAGGTGAAACACAGGAAGGTCCACCTCAATGTGAGGAAAAACTTCTTTATGATGTGTGACAGAGCCTGGCCCAGGCTGCCCAGAGGGGTTGTGGAGTTTCGTTCTCTGGAGACTTTCAAACCTGCCTGGATCTGTTGCTGTGTGGCCTGCCCTGGGTGTTCCTGCTCTGGCAGGGGGCTTGGACTCGATCTCCAGAGGTCCCTTCCAACCCCCACCATTCTGTGATTCTGGGTGACACCAGCGTTGCCTGGATTGGGTGAGCAAATGCTGGGATAGGGCAGGAGTTACGACTGAGATCTGGGGAAAGGGAGGCAGCTTTCGCCTCTTTCCTCCTCACACTTTCTACTTACAGAAGGTGTGAAACACTTTGCCTTCTGGGTGTGCCTCTTTTAGTGGTTTTATAGAAGCCTGTCGCAGGGATTTACATGCCAATGTAAATCTCTTCAGCTTCCCTGCTTGGGGGGATGGATTGAGAGCTACATGGATGGATGATTTTTTTTTTCCCTATTTGGAATACTGAAAAGCAGGGCTTTGCTCAGTGCATCCTATGAGAGAACTGCAGATTGTTCAGAAATTGATTTAATTGCATCATTTGAAAGAGCTTTGGTTTTGCTTCAAAATCTGAAGGGAGGGGGGAAAAAAAAAAAGGTCTAAAAGTCAATGCCCTGTAAGCTCTGAGGGGCTGGAGGTCGCTTCTCTGCAGGGAAGTAAAAACACTTCTTGGAGGAGACCTGGAGCAGCCAGGTAGTGAAATCAGTGTGATCTTCCTGATCCCTTGGCATGGCAAAGAGAAGTGCAATGCTGAGGAAACCTTGGCCAGTTGAGTTGCATCTCTGCTAGTGAATGTTGCTCGTTTCCAGCATCTTCTGCAAGAAGCAGTATATACTTACCTGGTGTGTGGAAGGCAAGGACCTTGTCTTGTCTTGGGAGGAATCTCCCCAGAGTCATGTCCTTGCTCCTGAGAAGACCCTTTGTGCACCGTAACTTGTCCTCGTGTGCATGTTTTGCCCCCGTTTGGGAAGGGAGCACTTCGGTGGAGATCAGTGTTGCCAGCCTGGGCTGTGTGTTACAGGCGCGTGCCAAGCCCTGCTGTGTCTGTGGTTTCATGTGCATTTGTAGCCTCTCTCTGGGAGAGCAGACCTGTGATAATGTGCTGGAAACTGCAGACTTTTATTTGTTTTGTCCTTGCTTTAAAAGTTTAACAGCTGCTTGCAGCTCTTTGCTCCAGTGTTTCTCACTCTGAGACATTGTAGTTTTCTAGGAGAGCCCCAACAGCGAAGCCAGCTAGAGCCCTGCTGTGAAATTGTGCCTACTGGCATTGCCTGATGGATTCACGACTCGTATTGCTTCTGCCTGTGTTGGCAGATACTTGGCAGGGTATGGCTTTGGGGTTTACACCCAGCTGCACGTCTGTAAGTGACAGTTCACGGTGTTTTGGTGGATAACGTGCATTTCGTTGTCCTCCTCTTTGTGCAGTGATGATGCCTCTGCTCCACGCTTGGGCTGGAGGGTGCAGTGTGGCCAGTGGGTCTGTGAGAGGCCCAACCTTGGAGTTCTGCTCTCTGCACTTTCTGGCTTTGGATCTGGGCAGCCTGGAAGGAGGAAAGCTCCTTCACTGTCTGCTTTACAAATACTTTCTTATTTTGTAAGAGATGCAGAAATTCTGGAGGTGTTTGAAGATGTGACACTGGTGGAGGGTGGTTGTTCACCCTGATGGCAGTGAGCAGGCAGGGCTGGCGTGTGTTCAAGCAGCAGCATTAATGCACTGGTGCCAGAGGTCCTGTGGACAACAGTCCTCCACCATGTGTGGATATGGGTACTTTGCTGCTGGGAGTGCAGGAGTTGAGCTTTCAGCTCACAGCTTCCCCCTTCTCCTCCTGTAAGGGAAAATCCATTGCTGTGGGTCTCTTTGGGTACTATAATCGTGCTGACCTCTTACTATAGGCAGAGGCTTTAACCATCGGTTGCTCTTTCTGATGTGATGCTAGTTACACCAGACACGATAAAGACACTTCTCTGCTTGGTGGAAAACCCACCCCTTCCCCCACCGGAGAGGGCAGGGGCCATATCCCTGGTGCCACAGGCACTTCCCCTGGGTAGTGGGATTTTTCAGATGCCTCAAGTCTTTAAATTTGATTTTTTTTGTGGTCAATTAATTTATGTCCTAAAAATAGTGAGTGGGCAGGTTCTGTCCCTTTTCTGCCCCCTCTGTGGTGTGGGACCAGTTTAAAAGGGAGGGAGGGGACAGAGTCTAACCCAGATGCCAAACTGGGAAAATTCCTTATCAAGTGCCTGAGGCTGAAGTAAGAGAATCTGTGGGCTTTTGGAGGTCCCAGGTGATTATTTTGGTGTATGAATCATCTTTTGTTTCCATGTGGGAAGTGGAGGGGGAGGTGAAATAGAAAAGATGAAGAAGTTGAGAAGTTAGCATCAAGAAGGTTAGAGAGCTGGGGGTGCATCTAGCACGAGTCACCTCTCAGCTACCTCTGAGTGGTGTGCCATTGCCTTTTTTTGTCACTTTTCTTACTTTCTTATTTATTTTTAATGTTCCCGTTGCTGAAGTGGGAGAGGGGATGGCAGCAGGCACTGTGCAACAAAATCAGGGAAAAGAAAGTGGAGTTGGTTAGAGCTGGCTCTTTATCTGGAAGGTGTCTTGTGCTATGTTGTAACCTTGTGATGGAGGTGGTGAGTTGAGCCCCATGGGATGGAGTCAGTGGGTGCCAAACCCTGCCCTGCTCTTCAGAGAGGACCTGGCTGTGCTGACTTCCTTGTCCTTTGCCTGCACCGTGCCCACGTGTACTTTATAAAAATCATAGAATGGTTTGGGTTGGAAGGGACCTTAAAGATCATCTTGTTCCAATCCCCCTGCCATGGGCAGGGACACCTCCCACGGGATGAAGCTGCTCAAAGCCCTCTTCATCCTGCTCTTGAAGAGAAAGAGCAGGGCTCATTTTGCTCAGCTTCCATGCACCCACAGTTACCTACAGCACCTTCCCTCATCCCCATTTCCTTCCACCATTGATGGGCAGAGCCACCCCAGCTTCCCACCTAGACTGTGACCTCTCTGGCTTTGGAAATGTGGCAGCCTCAGGAGAGGTCTTTCCCATGTGAAAAATTGAGATTTGTCTGTGGCTGCTGAGCCCATGGGTGACTGGGAGTGCTGCAGAGCTGCTGTATTCCAGCATGGTGGTGAAGCAGGACTGAAGGCAAATGCTTCTAGCCCTGGCATGGGCAGGAGCTGTGAAAGGGTGGTGGCTCCTGCCTGCTTGTTCCTCACATCTTCTGCAACAGATCTGTCAAAATATCCCAGATTTTAAAACAAGCTGCTATTAAAAGCTCCTTTGGATCCCCAGTGACAGAACCAGGGTAGGGAGCACACTGCAGATGTGCTGGTGACAAATGTGAGTGGACAGTCACACTGGGGAGAAGTAGGTGATGGACAGTGACCTCAGACTGAGGGCAGTGGTCCCCCCTAGGGATGCAGTGTGCTGTCCAGGACCTCTGGTTTGGAAAGCTGAAATAGCTACAGACAGTTCGTGGGTGAGCTCTGGAGGTGAGAGCAGAGCGCTCCCGGTTGCCACACTAGACCCGCTCTTCTCTCCCTTGTGGAGAAGCTGGGGAGGGCATCACGCCGAGTCACTGGCTTAAGTGAAAGTATGTTTGAACCCTCACCCAGCCCTAGGCATGATCTGAGCTGGTTGCAGGGGGATGGTGCAAAAGGGAGGACACTCAGCCCATGCAGAGCTCGCAGGGAGCCGCAGTGGTGTATAAAACCTCCGGGCTGCTCTAATAGCTGTGGCGGAGAGAGAGGTGCTTTGTAATGCAAGAAAGCAATGCTTTCTGAGCTGCTGTACTAATTGCAAAGAAATTGAGAGAGCTACTGAAGGTTGTGGCCCTTGGAGGCTATTCAGCAAGGTGATGGACTGAAACCATGGGGAGGAGGCTGGTCCTGCTGTTCCCAAGGCGGCTTCTGGTCCCCAGAAGTAGCCCTGGCTGCAGGGCTGTCATGTCCAGGTCTTTCTGCATCGCTGAGCTCCTACAAAAGCAGTCCCAGAGTGTGGGGAGAAGAGCTGGTGATCTGTAAATTGAAAGGGAGATCCCAGAGGTGAGTAAAGTGGCTGCCTGTACAGACATGTGGCGTTTGCTGCCTGGAAGGCCCTTTGCACACCCAGCCCCTTTGCAGGGGGAGCTCCCACTTGGATGACAGAAGGTGGAGGTGTCAGTGTTAGCTGAGGGGTGAGCTGTGTTTCCTTCAGCCAACCAATGGAGAAATAAAGCCCCCGAAAGACTGATTCACCTTTCAGCAGCACTGTAAGTGCCCTGGTTTCTCCTGCTCTCTCTGAGAGCTGCCTCCCCCAGGCACCTGCTGCCCCCCTGGCCATCACTCCGGGAAGCAGCGCTGCAAAGTCCTCCAGTTCCCACCTTCTGGCGCTTCATCCTGTGAGCAAAACTTTGTCAGAGCCAGAGGGTTGCATAAACCAGCCTTCCTGTAGAAGTTTAACCGTGCAGATCCTTATGGCCAGTGAGACAAAGTGAATAAAAACTCAGGTTTGATGACCTTGGACTTGGCACCCAGCAAAGCAGTTCCCATTAGCAGAGCAGAAGGCACAAGCTTGGGGCTCGCTGGGTCCTGTGCTGGTGTGGAGATTTCCCCAGGGAGGGTATAAGTATTGCAGAGCTTATTCATGTAAATACATCCCCTACACTTCCCTTCACTCTGACCCTTAGATCTCCTGTAAATGGGCGGTAATGACGAGGCCATAGAACCCTTTTAGGAGCCATCCCCAGGCAGCTCCTACCACGCTCCCTTTGCACCTTTCTGGAATAAAACCAACCTTGTCATTTGCAAAGGCACTTTTAAAAGAGGCCCTAATTAGTGTCTATAAATTGCTTTCTTTAACCTTTCCAAGTTGATGTGATCTGTTCCCTTGTTACTAAAAAACCTTTTATGAGGTGCCTTAATTTTCCACCCCCGTTATTAGTCTCCTGAAGCTTTTTACATGGGGTTCTGGTGTCCAAGTCTATGAGCAAGTGCATTTATCTGTCTGAGAAGTTTTTTTCCCCTCCTGGGTTTTGTGCCCTTTGAAGAGCTCTTTTAAAAAAAAACCCTCTTTTTATTGCTAGCAGTCTGTCTATCTGGGTATTTGGGGAATGACTTGAGTCAGAAATGAAAGTTTCTGTTCAATGACAAAGGCGTTTCTTGAGTGTTAAGCTCCATAGGTGTGGAGATGAAAGCTGCCCTCGCTGGGAAGCTGTGCGTAGGAGCCCTTGGCAAGGAGGAGTTCTGTTAATTTTGTTAATGGTCGTTGGTATGTCTTCCAAAGGCAGATTCAAATATTTGGCCACATTTATCTTGGCTTTTTCATGCAATCTGGATGCGATGCCAATGCGGGCTGGCTTGCATATGGCAGCTAACTAGATGGCATCTGAGAGCATGAGCAATATTGAATATGCAACTTTCTCTGTTGTCATAACAAGTAAATATATATATATTTTTTTTTCCCCTGACTTCTTGGAATTTCAATTGAGTAGGAAAATTATTTCCATAAGAGCTTGAAATGCGAACTTTTCTGTTTGGAAGTTAATGCTGAAAGTCCATCTCAGGTGTTCCCAGGATGAGACCCTCATCTGGAGTTGACTTAAACATTTTGTTTCAAACCCTTTCTTTAAACAAAAATGCTTGGTCAGAAATATTTTTTTTTAAATTGCTTTATAAATAACAAATTGAGGCATTTCCTAAACTTCAGAATGTGTTTTATAAAACCTGATACCAGCTGTTGTAGAAGAGCTTTAGCTTCAGTAATCTGAATTTGTTAATCCTTTTCCAAAGGCTTGGGGCTTCTGTTCTTGGGGCGCTGGCTGTTGTGTGCACTGAGCATTGCTGCTTGCTGTCTCAAGATATGTGAGTTGGAAACAGGCCCTTTCCATACCTGTAGACCAGAAATTCTGCATTTTCTGAGTTTCTCCATTCACAGCAAGGCTCCAGGCACAAGCAGGCTCCCTCCTGCGCCCCGCGCAGTCAGCAATTGCTTCTCTTGACTGAAACAAGAACTGAAAACGTGCACGCTCTGACTGTCCTTGCTAAGAAATGGTGATTGTAGGGATCCTGGCTGGAATTTTTTTTTTTTTTTGATCAAAATTTAAACACCAGCCTCTTGCAGGCCTGGCTACCTGCCCCCAGCCTCCATGGGCACATCTTTCCGCTCACACCTTGTTTTGGCAGAGCTCGTGTTCTCTGTTTGCGTGATGGAAATGGGTTCATTTCACATTGTTTCAGTTTCTGCCTTTACATGTGTTCCAGCTTCCACTGTTTCTGATACCATTGAAAATATTTTATTTGTAACTTGTGATGGTATTACAAGACAATGAATAAGCATTGGGTTCAAACTAATTGTCTCACAAGTGAGGATGGTTTGTTTGGATTCGAGGTGTTTTAAATCAAACAGGGATTGGCCAATGGCTGTTGCAAATCCCAGACTTTGTTTCTTACTGGAAGTGGCTTAAAGCACTTAAATGGCTTCTAAAATTTGGCTACAATGTGTTTTGGAGGGGAAACTCAGAACCGGTGTCTCCTGGGTTGCATGTAACCCTAAATGCAAACTGAGCTTTTCTTTGGTTTATTAATGTTGTTAATGTTGTGTCTTAATGCAGCCATGAGTGAGGAGCGTTCCTGTTCGAAGGGAGATCTGGGCAATGGGGAGTAAAGGCTGAAACTCTCAGGGTTGTGCATGCAAGGTGTGGTAGGTAGGTAGGATATGTAAGGTCACCATCTGCTCTGCACACCCTGCCCGGCCAAATCACGGCAGGGAGAGCTCAGGATGTAGCATCCGCCTTTGCTGGGAATGTCAGGACTTTTATCAGCCAAAGGTAGATTATCGGTGGGACCTTAATTCAACCAGGTGCCCAGGGATGTTCCTACATGCAACCAAGTGCTAAATCGCTGGCGTTTAACCTTTCCCTTCCCTCTTCTAGCTGCTCGGCTTCCAATGATGTGGAGGCAGCCTTGGATGGCTGCTTATTTTCTTATTTCTATCTACAGGCTGCCAAGTGTCAAAGCCAGAACTTCCCAAACTGAGCTTGATGATACTTGCTGGTCTATCAGTGGCTTTTTCTAGCCAGTAATGTCCCAGCTTGGTTGTCCCTGTGATTTCCCCAGGGTGGGGGATCACTGCCTGCCATCTGCAAGAGGGGTGACCAAGGCACGTAAGTGCAGGGATGGCCATGGATATGGGTTGGATCGGGCACTGAAAGCAGCATGCCTGGCTGCCTGCTCGGTGGGATAACAGCGTGGAAGGGCTGGCACTACAGCCCAGCCAGCTCCTCGCTCCGGGGGGCTGTGACATGGCATTTCTTGCAGGCAATGTGTTTCTTGCCTGCCTGGCTGCCTTCCAGGTATGTGCTGGTTCCTACGCTCCGATTAACTGTGTTTTGTCCCACTCCAATAACGAGGAGCCAGAGAGCGTAAATAGCAGCTCAGTCAGGGACCTCTGGTATCTTCTGCGTAATAAGCAGCAGTAACCCAGAGCAAAATATTGTCTGTAGTCCCACCTTGGCCATGACCTCTGATAGCTGAGGCTCTGCCTTACTGCTGTGCTGTGTTGTGATATCTAATCCAGTTCTGCCAGAAGGATGTAAGACATTAGCCTGCTCACCCCTGGGAGCTTGCTGGTACCTGGCATTTTGTAGCATCATTCTGTTTTCAAGTGTATTTTGTCAAAAAAATACCAAACCCCCAACGAAAAGCACAGCTCTGCAGCCAAGTGTCCAGCTCTTCTTTGCCAATGAATATTGGTGGGGAAATAACTGGTTTTGGAGGTGGAGCCTTCTTTCAGGGCCAAACTTCACGTGGCTGCTTTACCCTGAATGCAGCTGAAAACACAGTGCTTGGATATAGTTTCTGGAGAGGAGAAACTTGGCTGTGAGCTGTGGCTGCAGGCTCTGCTTTTTGCCCCTTCTGGTCAAGGAGAACTTGAAAAGTGGATTAAATCTCATTTTTTATTTTTATTATTTTCCCTCCAGATTTAAATTCCTGCCTTTCTGGATTCAGGCCAGCTCAGCCGGTGTAGATTTCTTCCTCTTAGAATCATGGAAAATAGAGGTTGAGAGGGCTTTGGGAGGTCATGTAATCCACCTCCTGCCCCAAGGCAGGATCAACTGTATCTAAAATGCTTGCTAATGAGGTTGGAGTTAGGTATCTTAGTGTATTTATAGGCATCTCCATAACACAAGAGCACATATACCTGTGCAAGTGGCTCTGCTCCTCATTCAGTTCTGCCTATTTTTCCTGCTTGCTTATATTTCTCCTCCTTTATTTTGCTTTGCATCCCATCCTTATGCTTATTGCCTGTGAGTTTTCCTACTTCCGTGAGGAATGCTCTAATTCTCTCTTTAACAGCAGTTGCTATGGCAGCTGGTTCAGGCAGTGCCTCATAACCTCGTGCAGAGCTGCTTTTACATACGCTTTTGCTGCTTGTTTTTTCCTCTGGAGCCTGGCCAGATCTCTGGGAAACCTTATCACCCACTGCAAACGTCTCGACAAAACATAAAATAAAATAAAAATCAGATTCTGGCACAACTGTTAAAGACATCTCCTGAGCCTTGCCTACCCTCTAACCCATCACCCAAAGGATGCTAAATAGGCCAGGAAGTGAACTGTTTAATTCTGTCTGCTGGTGCCTTTGTAATCAAGAGCCAAGATGCAATCAAGCACCCTCCACTCCTTTTAATTCGGGGAACAAGAGCCCATGTGCAGCTACTAGCAAGCGGATGCAGTTTCCACTGAGGTCCCTGCAATTTGCAACTATTTATTGCTCAATTTGGCTTCTGGATTCCCTGGATAGCATGAGGTAGATGGGCTGTAAATATTACTGATGTAGGAAACTGGCTGTAGTCACTCTGTTGTGTTTCCTCACGCTCTGTATATGTTTTATAACAGTTTGCAGCATCTGTGGGTTTGGCCATGGATTTCAAGCTAGATCTCAATTCCCATTTTCCTGATGGTCTCATCTGCTTTGCCTGGCTTTGCTTTCAAAGTGGCACCAAGGAGTGGTCCTTGCCTGTGAGAATGCCATTCAGAGCCTGGTGCTATGGGAAACTTCCAAAGTCTCATTTATCTTCATCTGCCTTTACCTGAGCTGACAAGAGAAATCCTATGTCCACA